>JAJPUD010005534.1:0-154543 GCA_023553655.1 Myrmecobius fasciatus | reverse complement strand
TATGTAATGGCAGCTAGTTACGATGCTCATCAGGGGTTCAGTGGTTCACAATCTATCCCCCTCAAAAGGCAGACCCTCCAAACCACCTGCCCACAATCAGGACAAATTGTTCCAAGAGGCTCGCAGAAGACTCCCAGGTGTGTGAAAAGCACAACGCTCCCACTCCTGTTCCGACTCCTGTTCCAGCTCCCTGCTCCAGCTCCCTGCCCCGGTCTCCCTGTGCTGTAGGCCACCCCCTGCCCCATTAAAACAGACCTGTTTTGAGGTTCTTCCAGAGTATCTTCTTCTAGAATCGTGTTGTTCTCCGGATATTGTGGATTTTTTTGCTTCAGAATCAGTCTAGAGGCTTCATATTTTGTTGGTTTGAGGGGAGGTTAGAGGAGGTTACAGAGAATCCTGTCTGATCTCCGCCACCATGGCTCCACCCCCGGAAGGAAGCTCCTTCTCAGAGATATTTGATACAAAAGTTTTGTTTTCCCATTTGACTGCTTCCTTTGTTATTTTGCATGCATTAAAGGTTGTGTGTGTATGTGTGTGTGTGTGTGTGTGTGTGTGTGTGTGTGTGTAAAAGTTGTTCAATTTCATCTTATAAAATATTTTTGCAACTAGGTAGTGCAATGGATAGAGCACTGGGCTTGGCATCAAGAAGACTCATATTCCTGAATTCAAATCTGGTCTCAGACACTTACCAGCTGTATGACCCTGGACAAGTCACTTAACTGTTTTTGCCTCAGTTCCTCATCTGTAAAATGAACTGGAGAAGGATAGCCAGCCACTCCAGTATCCCCTAATTTTTTTTTACATCCTCATTTCTAAAATATATAGAAAATTGACTCAAATTTAAAAGAATTCAAGCTTTTTTCCAATTGATAGTCAAAGGATAGGAACAGACAATTTTCAGATGAAGAAATTAAGACCATTTCTAATCATATAAAAATGCTTTAAATCACTGTTGATCAAAGAAATGCAAATTAAGACAACTCTTAGGTACCATTACATACCTCTCAGATTGGCTAAGATGACAAGAAAAGATAATGTCAAATATTGGAGGGAATATGGGGAAACTGGGACACTAATACATTGATGGAGTTGTAAACTGATCCAACCATTCTGGAGAGCAATATGGAACTATGTCCAAAGGGATACCAAACTCTGCATACTCTTTGATCCAGCAGTGTCACTACTAAGTCTGTATCCCAAAGAGATCATAAAAAAAGGGAAAAGGACCCACATGTGCAAAAATATTTGTAGCAGTTCTTTTTGTAGTGACAAGGATTTGGAAATTGAGTGGCTGCCCATCAGTTGGAAAATGGCTGAATAAATTGTGATATGAGTGTTATGAATTTTACTGTTCTATAAGAAATGATGAGCAGGATTATTTCAGAAAGCCCTGGAGAGACTTACATGAACTGATGCTAAGTAGAGTAAAACCAAGAGAACATTGTATACAGAAACGACAAGATTATGTGATGATCAACCTGATGGACATGGCTCTTTTCAATAGCAAGGTAATTCAGGCCAGTTCCAATAATCTTGTGATGGAGAGAGCCATTTGGACCCCTAGAGAGAGTGTGGAGACTGAGTGTGAATCACAACATAATATTTTCTCTGTTTTTGTTATTGTTTCCTTGACCTTGCACAGCCCTCCCTCACTGAAATCCAATTCACTTGCATGTCATAGCATCGCCTCCCTGACATCATGGTCCTCTTCAAGAACGAAGGACAAACAACAACAACCATCATGAAATGTGGTATGATATGTAAGCCTAATTTCTGCCTTATTGCGTTCTAGTTTTCCCAGAAATTTTTTTTTAATCAAATAGGGAGTTCTTTCCTAAATAATTTATGTTTTTAAGTTTATCATACACTAGGTTATTGAGTTTCATTATTTGATTCTTTTTCTAGTCTGTTCCATTGGTACACTTTTCTATTTTTAAAATAGTTTGGTTAAACCAAATGGTTTTAATTATCCCTTCTTTATATTGTTGCTTAGGGTCTGGAAGTAATATTCTCCTTTCTTTTCTACCTTTTTTTTTCCATTATGTCCCTTGATATTCTAAATCTTTTGTTCCTCAAAATAAATTCTATTATTATTTCATCCAGTTCTGCAAAGTAACTCTTTAGTTTTATTGATTTAATATTAAATATTAAAATTAAATAAAAAATTAACTGAAATGGTGAAAGAGAGCATCTTTATTCTTGTATTTATTATGAAAGCTTCTAGTGTTTCCTCTTTCCATGTAAAATCATGTTTTGGTTTTAGATATATTTACTTATATTTTTTAAAAGCTTCTCTGATTATATTTTGTACGTTTTTAATGTTGAATTTTGTAAAGACATTTTCTGCATCTATTGACATTGTCATGTTGTTTGATATGTTTTGGTTTTTAGTATGATTAATTATGTTGTTTTTCTTTCTTAATATTCTTTTTTAATCAATGAGAATTTTTTCCTCCCTCCCTCTCTCCCTTCCTTCTTCCCTTCCTCTCCTCTCCTCTCCTCTCCTCTCCTCCTTTATGAAGGCTATTTTCAGGTCTTACTGTAACTAAATCAATTTATCCCCTTCAAATTCTAGTGGTGGTCCATTCCACAATTAACTACTCTGGGCTTTGGGGTCGACAATATTTAAGTACTGACCATGTGCAAAGCTCTTTGCTAATTGTTGGGCATACAAAGATTAAAATGATAGTTATTGTCTTCAGGAAGTTTACATTCTACTGGAGGAGATACTTTCTAGCCATATATAAATAAATATAAAATAATTTGAAGAGAGAGGGTTCACTAACAGACAAGGGGACAAGGAAAAGCTTTATGCAAGTGATACCTGAGGTGAGCCTTATAAAAGTTAAAGATTGATTTAAAAGGAGGAAGTGAAGGATCACATTATAGGCATCAGGAAAAGACATACAAATAGCCTTACAAAAGGCAAAGAAGTATGTGATTAAATGCACAGAAAGAGAGGCAGAAATTGGAACAAATCAAAATAAAATGAGCAATAAAGATAAGTTTTAAAGTCTAAAACAGTAAAGAGGTACCTCACAACAGATGATTTCCATTTTCTCAGTAAAGTACATAGCAAAGGTCTCCCCTAAAAGGGAAACAAAGGATGGTATAGCAAGTTTGAAGAGAAAAGACACCAATTGAAACAAATGCTGTTTAAGAATCAATCAAGGAAAAATAAAAGTACTGCCAAGCAGCAGTTGAGATCAGCTAATAAACCTGTAGGGAATCCAGCATAGTTTTATAATTCCTTCTAGCACCATTCAACAGTATTAGGGAAAGAACAGAAAAAGTGGGATGGCACAGAAATGAGCATTGGTAAGGAAAGGGCATGATGATGCCTTTCATCAAGGGATGAAAGGATTAGGAATTTAGAACATACTTGAACTGATTAATTATAGGCCAAGACTACAAAGGCTAAAAAATGAGATCAGAACATAGGTGATATATAGAGAGCAGGGAAATGATAGAGGGACCAGAAGTCACAATGGGAACATACAATAGGTTTAAAAGAAGTGAAGCAGAATATAAGGTTGTGAATAGAGAGAATTTCAGCTCTAGTATATAACTATTTCTGTAAATATATTATTTAGAGTAATGGTTATACACAGCAACAAGACTATATGATGATCAATTCTGATGGACATAGTTCTCTTCAATAATGAGATGTTTCAAACCAGTTCCAGTTGTTCAGTGATGAGGAGAGCCATGTACACCTAGGGAGAGGCCTGTGGGATCTGAGTCTGGACCACAACATAGCAATTTCACACTCTCTATTGATGTTTGCTTACATTATGTTTTCCTTCTCAGGTTTTTTATTTTTATTTTTATTTTTTTCTCTTTTCTGTACAGCAAGATAACTGTATAAATATATATACACATATTCGATGTCAAATATTTTAACATAATTACCATGTATTGGACTTCCTGCCATCTAGGGGAGGGGGTGGGGGCTAGGAGGGAAAAATTTGTAACAGAAAGCTTTGCAAGAGTCAATGTTGAAAAATTATTTATGCATATTGTTTGCAAATAAAAAGCTTTAATAATAAAAAAAAATCTTAGCTTGCAAAGGCCAAGGTCTTCAACTGCATCCAGGACCATTTCCAGTTATCCTGATCTATACCTGGATATTTGACTCAGATGCATGAGAAAATGATGCTGGTGACTGCATAGCCCTCTCTCCTTGAAATCCAATTCATTTGCACATCATGGCAGCCTCTCCTTGATGCTGTGGTCCTCTTGGAGAACAAAGGATCAACAAATAGCAACAGATCTATTGAAATCCTCAAGAAAATAATTGCCTCTTCATGCTAAGAGGATGACAAGAAAAAAGAAAACCTCCTTTTGAGATGGTAACAGCAACTAGTAATGGGATATTGATACCAAAGGATGGAGTAACATTAATTGCCTCTGCCACAGGATGGTTGGTATTTGGTTCCTTCTTTGGTGAGGTCTGTGTAGGGAGTACATCTGGCACCTGTCAGTCCTACTTGCTGTTCAAAACACTAGATGCTCTTTAGTCTGTGGTTTGTAATTAGGGAATTCATGATGATCTGCACAGCCTTGACCTTTACTTTTGGAACCTTGTTCTCATGGTAGAAGGTTAGAAGGAAGAATGGTACAAGATTATCAACCAATTTTTCTTTCCTTGACCTTCCAAAAACTGTTGGTACTTTTGATCTGGGAAGACCTTATTGCCACATGCCAGGTGAAACTGAGGAATCCTTGGTATGAAATCCTGCAGGGCAGCACCACAACTGAATGCCCAGCAGAGGGGAAATTCTTTGATTCTTATTTCTTCCTTCAATGTTGATCTATTAAAAATTTTAATTTCCAGTGGTGTTAGTTTGAGCAATTCATATTTTTGTAGTCAATCATTTATTTCTTTCAAATTATCTTTTTTGTTATAATCATTTGTTTTATTTCCTAATAATATTCTTAGGATTTTGTTGCTGCCCCTATTTGCTTTGCTGATGCCACTATTGATTCCATGGCTTCCAAGGCTGTATCCTGGTTTGCTTATACTATAGCATGACAAACCCTTCTTGACAAATTGCAGCAATTCCAGACTATGCTCTAGCCCCACCCCAATGCAACAGATCTTTCCTGCTGACCCTTCAAGTTGTCCACTTTCTACCTGGTTTTTAATCTAGTTCTTTCATTCTTTATTCTATTTATTTCTACAAAATAGTTTTCCCTTTTTCAAAATTTTCAGTGAAAGCTAACTTCATTTTTGAGTGTGTGTGTGTGTGGGGAGCTTAACATTTTTTTTTGATATAATAATATTTTATTTCCCCCCAGATACATGATAAAAAAATCTTAGCATTCTTTTTGTTTTGTTTTTTGCTGATGCAATTGGGGTTAAGTGACTTGCCCACAGTCACACAGCTAGGAAGTGTTAAGTGTCTGAGGCTAGATTTGAACTCAGGTCTTCCTGACTTCAGGGCTGGTGCTCTATCCACTGTGTCACCTAGCTGCCACCTACCTGCCCTCTTTAGCATTCATTTTTACAAGATTTTGAGTTCCAAAGTTTTCTCCTTTCCTCCCTTCCTCTCTCTTCTGAAGAAGGGATACAGTTTGATCTAATTTATACATATGCTATCATGCAAAACATTTCCATATTAGTCACAACTGTGAAAGAAGAAACAAATCAAAAAGAAGGAAAAAACCATGAAAAGAATAAAGTAAAAAATATACTTCAATTTACATTGAGAGTCCATCAGTTTTTTATCTGGTTATGGATAGCATTTTTCTTTATGAGCCCTTTGTATTTGTCTTGGATCACTGTGTTGTTGAGACAAATTAAGTCAATCAGATTTGATCATTTTACAATGTTGCTGACACTGAATACAATGCTTTCCTGGTTCTGCTCATTTAACTTTATATCAGTTCATACAAGTCTTTCCAGGTTTTTCTGAAATCTATCTTCATAATTTTTCTTATTACATAATTGTATTTATTACATTCATATATCACAACTTAGTCATTTCCTAATTGATGGGCATCCTCTCAATTTCCAATATTTTACCATTATGAACAGGGCTGCTACAATTTTTTTTTGCACATGTGGGTCCTTTTCCCTTTTTTATAATCTCATTGAGATACAGACCTATTAGTGGTATTGCTGGATCAAAGGGTATTCACAGTTTGGTTGTCTTTTGGGCATCCTTTTCTTTCTTTTTAATATAGTCACTTAAAGAAATAAAGTTATCTTTAAGAACAACTTGGCTCCATCCCATTGATTTTGATATATGGTTTTATTATAATCATTGCTTTTTAAATAATTATTGTTCTTCTGGAATTATTTAGTTCAATAATTATTTATAAATCATTTTTTCAGTTATAACCTTTGCTCATGCTATTGATATTTAATTCTTATTTTATTGAACTTGAGTCTAAAAATACTTGTAAGTGCCAGACTTGATCAATGAATTGTTCCCAACTCACTTGATATCATATGGCTTACCTTTTCAAAGGATGGGGAAGGTTAGGTGGGAGGGAAAGAATCCAGATTCAAAATTTCAAAATACTAAAAACTTGTTTTAAATGTGCTACATTAATGTTAGAAATAAATAAAATATAAACTAAAAAAAAGAAAGAAATATTTGTACTTCATTGTTCCTATAGCATCAATATTTTTATATCAGTTTGATAGAATTAAAGAGCAGCTAGCTGGGATATATGGGCTGTTTAAGGAAGACTAGCACTCCTGGTATGAGAGTTTGCTGGGTCCTGAGGATTGCTCACCTAGCTTTAGTGTCCTTTTGACATTCACCTCTCTCCTGTGATTCCTGTAGTCCCAGCAGCTGGCTAATAGGTGAAAGGTGCTGATCCCTACCTGAAATGTTTGGGAGACAAGGTAATAAGCACAAGTAGTTAAATTTTATTTATCTAGGAGAAATGACATGCATTCAAAGCCTCCTTTATGGAAAAGGAGACTTGGTTGTGAAGGGTAAAACAAAGACTTTTATGTTCAAAAGAAAAATCACAGAATACAAGAAAATCTGGAGAAATGAACCTAAATGTTCTCAGAAAGTGATTCCTGAGATTATGTTTGCACACCTGAATCAGCTTTTCTGGAAAGTTTGCCTTGAATTTATGGGATCTTGAGAACCAGGGTTTCAGCAAAGACACATCTTAAAAATACACTAGGGTTCAATCAGAGGATGCTTCACAGAGGAAATGTTGTTATGTTAGTTGTTCCTGTTCTAGCCATCAGTTTGGGATAATATGACAGTTCCAATAAGTGCATTTCATTTCCACAAGGGTAACTGGCTGATTGATTATCTATTGAGAATTAAAGGGGTGTCTACCCCAAGTATGGACTGATGATAACAATTTGTTCCAAAGGCCATGAAGGTGACTGAAGTGAATCCTGTGGAGTGCTTAGATCTTGGTCAGATATTGAAAATATCAATGTCAAACATTGCATCCTGAGCCATTTTCAGTCATCTTGACTTTATTCTGTCACTGGGGCTGATTACTTTTTGTAACTCTGCCTCACTTAAATCCAATTCATGGATGAGACAAGATATCACTCTGTGATGTCATCAGTCCTTATCAAAAGTGAAGAACAAACAATAGAACGGCTAGCCACTGGCTGGCAACATACTCTCTAAGCAGTCAGTTGACATAATTCTTATAACATAACTCATAAGCTCTTAATGCTTTTAATGGAGATCCTCAAGGGAAGAAAAGGATTTCTTCCTCTTCTCTCTTCTTGCTACTTCACAGTAGCATCCAGTAGATTACTCTAGCTGTGAATTAAGAATCCAACATGAGTGGGGTAGCTAGGTGGCACAGTGGATAGAGCCTAAAATCAGGAGGACCTGAGTTCAAATCTGACCTCAGACACTTAATAGTTGATGTGTGACCCTGGGCAAGTCACTTAACCCCAATTGCTTCAGCAAAAAAATAAAAATAAAAAAATAAAGGCATGTAATAAAGGGCTTTTAGTAAGATAGCAGGGCAAGAAGAATGCTACATTTCCTTCCCTGCTCCAGCCAAGCCTGTCCAAATCCTAGAGATTCATCTACCAAGGATTTTAAGGGGAAAGACAGGAAAAAAGATGGAAGTTCATTTTGTTCATTTTGCTTCTGCCTCAAAGTGGAAAAATAGAATTAAAATATCTGGAATCCCATTTCTTTCCTATTCAATCTTTGAGTTTTTTGATATGTAGTAAGAGAGGATTGTAGAATCCCAGATTCTGCATGGTGATCTCCATGTTTGTTGTTTGGGGGAATTTTTTTCTAATTTGATTTGTTTTAAGCATTTTCTTTCTATAAACAACTGTCTCTTCCTAAAAAATAAATGTGTAGAAGACACATTGGTCCTAAGACACTATCTAACTGAGCAAGACTCAGGAGGTGACAGCAAGATTTCCAAAGTGAACTTGGATTGGAGGGACTAATATCCCTTTATTGTTCCTAGCATCTAGAAGAAAAAATTATAATACCTAGCATTTTTATATTGTTTTAAAGTATGCAAATAATTGAAATATATTATTCCTTTAATCTAGGTACCATTATTATCCTTATTTTTAAAAAAATTTCCAGGGGAATGGGTATAATGAAACAATGAGATTCTCTATCTACAGCCTAAGAATAATAGGAAAAGCAAGTTGATCACTCCAATAGAATCCACATACATACTTGTTACAAAATAGCCAGAAGTTTAATATTAAATTTTGGAGTTTCATGCAGAATGTTCATAAAGAGCTGTGAAGGGGTAAAAAAAAAATGTTCATTTGGAATTGTAGAAGGAGTAAGGGAAGACTCTGGATTTGGAATATTGCATATAATGTCAGATATAATTGATATGTTGGCAAGTTTTGCTAATTTTTTTTCTTCTTTCTAAAATCCTCACTTAAAGGTATGACTTCATAGAAGGAGAGGGAAAGGGATATATGCAGAAATAAATGAAGTAAAAACAAAAGGCATAAATTAAAATAAGATTTTTAAAAAGAAAGATCCTGGCCTATGTTTTAGATCTCACTGATCCGGTCAATTTCCCTGAGTATCAATTCATCCTTTAAGATAAAATTCAGGAGAAATAAGTATTTCCTTATCTTTATCATTCTTCTTCTAAAAAACTACCTCATTATCTTCATCTGAAAAACAATCTGTCATAGAAACATAGAATAGGATTCACAGGGCCTGATAACTGGTTCCATTTACTACTTTGAACTCTGCCCTTGTAATTTATACTGCATCCAGTGCTACAAGTATTTGTTTATAATTAAGCGAATTTAGCTTTCCATTCCCAAATTTGTTGGCTCATTAAATCCCCACCTAAGAGTCTTAAGGACAATGCTATTTTTGGCTCAAGTCTAGGGTCTTCCTAAAAAGGGAAGTAGGAAAAGAGATTCTTGATGTCCAATGTGAATTGGGTTTGGAACAAGTCATTAGTTTCCACACAGAAAGCAATGATAACTATAGAAAAAATCCCAGCAAATAACAATAAAACTCATTAAATAGGATTTCAGTAACAACTTAGATATGCTAATACAATCAATTAATAATACTAGGACATTTATACTCAAGAATATTGAGACGTAATGGATTCTGCAAGACTGCTAATTGGTGATTTTTGCATTTTGCCTCTATCCTCTCTCTTGTACTCTGTGAACACTTAGAATAACCCATTGGTAAAGTAGCCCAACTGGATGTTGGAGTATTTTCTGGTGGCCAGTCTAGTTGATATATTTCACCAGCCACCGAGGCTTCGGTGGAAGCCACCACCAATCAGTGAAGATGCTGTTACCATTGCTGCCACAAATACAGACTTACATATCTTTCAAAACTCACAAAGACTCCTACCTAAGGAAAGGAAATGCAAGAAAAAAGTGGCCCTATCCTAGATCTTGCTTAGAAAGACACGTCCTCTTGCCCATATGGACCTGAGAGATAAGGCCATTATTTTTCTCCCACATGACTGTCTGCATGCAGTAATCCTCAAAAGACTTCAAAACTGGAAAAGAGAGAAGGGTAGAGAGACAGGTCACACTTTATTGAGTTCCAGCTGAGCAGCCAATTAGGAAAGTCTTTATCATCTCTTATTAAAATCCCCTGAATCATCAGCTTTTCTGGCTCAGTAACCAGTTAAGGGATTTTTCATCATTACACAGTGAAAATCCCTTAGCAGTGAGTTATTCACAAGCAGAAGTGGTTCTTCCCCATAAGTTTCCATGTGTTTATTTGGCACCCTCAATGATAACTGGGCATTCTCCATAGGGGGAAAAGAAATGGGCTCTATTACAAAAGCATAAGGAATCCCAGGATATTGGAGCTAAAAGGATCCTTACAATCCAAGCCCCTCATTTGACAGATGAGGAAACTAAAGTTGACTTGTGAAGTTGAGGAGTTGCTTGCGGTACACAGATAGTTAATGGCAGAGCTGGGCTTTAAACCCAGGCTTTCTGATTCCAAGGTCAGGGCTCTTTTCTGTTATACCACACTGTGGTTTGGGTGGGGTTTATGTCTGAAGAATGAAAAACAGGCAGCTGGCAAGGACTTTCTTCCCTGACATTTGCTTAAACAATAAACTAAGTGATCTTTTTGGATAAATTAGAAATTTTAGCAGTTTAAAGAGAGTATCTGATCCCTAGGAAAGTAGAGGAGGGTAGGTGCCCCCAAATAAACATATTGACTTTATAAAATCCTCTAGAAGAAAAAGAATATTATCTGAGACAGCTAAGGTTCCAGAAAACATTTAACAGACAGCTCCATACTTCTCTCATCCTTTTATCCCCCCTATTCCACATTAAACTCAGCCCACACAAACTAGGGGATTACTGGCAGCTGCTTCCTTTGCAAATAAGAGGAGACTATTTCTGATTTTTTTCTTGGAATTATAGAATTTAAACTAATTGACCTCAAACTAATTTAAGTCAACAAACACTTATTAGGCACCTATTATTTGCAAAACACTTTTGCTGTGCTTTGGGGATACAAACGAAAAATAAGGTCTTGAGAATGGTTGATAGTCTCATTAGCTCCACTCCCCTTTCCTTCTGTATCTGCAGCTCCTCCTGGTCCTACTTATCTCCTTGAGTCAACTCTTATGGAGAGAGAATGATAGAGCCAGTTTTTTTTTTCTTTTATGACTTTGGAAAGAAAGGGTTATAGCCTTTCATCTGGGGTCTTAGTGAGCTCTCATTTACAATGGGATAGAAGTCACCATAATAATATCAAGGAATGGTATCTACATATTGTGACATTTCCTCTTTGCTTTCTCTTTCTTCCTCTGATCTTGATGTTTACATTTCTGGGAAACAGAAAGAAGCATCAAGGGAGACCAGATGGAGAGGCAGGACAACATGTCAAGTGCTGGCCAGGAGCCATGGTGACGTGAGGAGAGTCTCTGTGCCTGGAGCAGAGATGGTGACCAGGGAGAAGTCATTTCATTGCAGAAAGGATCCACAGTTACTGTGACTGCCAGCTATTATGTCTCCTGTTGGACTGATGATCTGAGGAATGATTTCCCTTTTTAGTCCATGAATTCTGAGATAGGGAGGGGAAACCCATTCTACACATCCTTTTTCATGAACCATGGATGTATGTGGTAGGGATTTATTACCCCCACAGTCAAAAGTCTAGGAGGTAAATGAGAAGATGGCTAGAAGATGATTAGAGATGAATAACTCCACATAGGAGTAATTAGTCAAGTTTTCTTTTCGTCTGTGTATTTTAATTTCATCCTGGAGTTCAGACTTGATTTATTCATATAAGGGGAGACTCTCACAGTTTAGGTGAGATGTCTTTCTCCCAGTAGCATAATTCATTCAGCTTTGTATTATTGTCTGTTACCTTCTAATCTATAAAACTTCTCAGATTTCTATTTGCTATCCATTTGAATGAATAGGCTTATTTGCTATTCATTATATGTGATGGATTTTGTATAATTAGCATTTGGTGGGAAGGGAGGCAAGTCTTCAGATATAGTTTATGCATTCAGAGATGGTGACCAGGAAAATGGCTTAAAGCTAAAAACAAATCATTTTCACTAGACTAGTAATATTTAGAGTAGTAGATACATATAATTCTAAGCTGGTATTACAGATGTAAAGAAAAATATGATAAGCCAGTCTACTGGTGCCAATTTCCTCTTCTACAGGCAGAAATCAAACTCTCCTAGAGAAGTGTCCAAATTTCCAGAGATACCTATTCATGTCTCCCTGTGGGTGAATTAAGACAAAACCAGATGGGCATGCACATAGCCCACATGGACAACACACACCTTATATTAGAATTTGGAATAACATTCCATTTCATTTCCTAGATTCAATTCTGACTTAACAAAAAGTTAATCAAAGGTACTTTTAATGATACTATGACCACATCCTAGCCTGCCAAAGTACAAACAGCAAATTCAGAGGAGAGATGAAAAGAAACGAAAAAAAGGAATGTTCTAGTATACATTGTGCTATTATGGTGACTTCTCCGAAAAAATCCACTGACATCCCATATGTGTGGCCATCACCTTCTCACACCAGAATCATAAGGATGAGAGGGTGAGGGGAAATGGGTAGCACAATATATTTGTATTTTTCATTCTACAACACTTTCAACATTGACATTTTTTTGGTTATCTTTGACCATTTTCAGGGTGTAGGATGAAATCTCAGTTGTTTTGATTCATATTTCTCTTGTTATTAGTGATTTGGAGCATTCTTCTTTTAAGAACTGTTTTTCTATATGAATTGATCATTTATTTATTCAGGAATGGCTATTACATATGTGCATATATGTATATGTATGTATGTACATATGTATGGGTACACATATCACAATTGTTTATATTTATTGGATGCCAAAACCTTATCAGAGAAATTTGATACAAAGATTTTTTTTCCATTCAATCATTTTCCTTTTTACCCTTGATGCATTTTTAATGTCATCTGTATAGAAGCTTTTCAGTTTCATGTAATCAAGAATATATTTTATATTTTGTAATTGCCTCTCTTGTTTGATAAAGAATACATTTCCTACATATGGCGAAGAGAGATATATAATTTGCTTCTCTTCTAATTTTTTAAATAACATAATCTTTACTATTAAGGTTATATATTCATTTAGTTGGCTGTTGTCCTTTGTTCTTGAAGAGCACCAAAATGACATTACTACATCTGAATCAAATTAATGTGTCTAACTGTGGCTGATCAGACCAATAAGAGCTCAGAATGCTCTGTCTCAGGTCAGACACAAATAGTCCATGTGAACATTTGAGGTTGTTTCTCTAACTTTACACATCTTGAGTTTCTTTTGAACTAATTCAATTTTGCTTTGCTCATAGAGCACACACCTTCTCTAATGAGGGCCCAACATGCTGGGTAGTCCTCTGCCAGTGTCTCCCACATCACACAGTCAATTCTAAAATTCTTAAGAGATACCTTGAGAGTATCCTTGTATTGCTTTTTCAGACCACCCAGTGAGTGTTTTCCCTGTATGAGTTCCCCATAAAATAATCTTTTTAGCAAGTGTACATTTGGCATTCAAATAAAGTGGCCAGCTCAAGGGAGCTGTGCTCAGAAGTCTTCTGAGGGATCTCCTACTCCATGGTGAGTTAGTGTCCACCCCAAGCATGTGAAAACTTCCCTTGGTGGAATTGGTAGATAAGAACAATCTGTTCCAACAGCCATGAAGGCAGGTGAAGCAGGTGATGTGGAGCATTTAGAGCTTGGTTAGACATTGAAGACCCTAAGGTCATCCATTTAAGATATATTGTGGAATATGATGAAGATGTTGGTCTAAATCTAATTTCTGCCACACTGCTTTCCATTTTCTCAGCAATTTTTATTTTTAAAAATGTATTATTATTATTATTTTAGTAATGCAATTGGGGTTAAGTGACTTGCCCAGGATCACATAGCTAGTAAGTGTTAGGTATCTGAGACTGGATTTAAACTCCTGACTTCAAAGCTGATATTCTATCCACTTTATCATCTAGCTGCCCCTTCCCATTAGTTTTTAATAAAATTAAGGCTTTGTTTTTTTTTTTTTTTTTTTTTTTTTTTTTTTTTTTTTTTTTTTTTTTTGCTGAGGCAATTGGGGTTAAGTGACTTGCCCAGAGTCACACAGCTAGGAAGTGTCTGAGACCAGATTTGAACTCAGGTCCTCCTGACTTCAGGGCTGGTGCTCTAAGCACTGCGCCACCTAGCTGCCCCTAAAATTGAGTTTTTTCTTAGGTAAATTATCTTTTCCACCTTATCAAACACTGAGTTTGAATTGTATTGTTTCTGATTCTCCTAGTCTAATCTATTACCTTGCACTATGTTTTATACCAGATGGGTTTGACGACTGCTGTTTTATAATATAGTTTGAGGTGCAAAAGTGCTATTTCCCTTCATCCTTAGTTCTTTTCATCATTTCTTTTGATATTCTAGGTATTTTGTTTTTCAAATGAATTTTGTTATTATTTCAAGTTCTATAAAGTATATAGCAGCATAAATTCTTTTTAAAATTATCATTTATTTCATTAAATATTTCCCAATTACATGTAAAAGTTTTTTAAAATTTGAATTTCAAATTCTCTCCTTCCCTTCCTTGAAATGGCAAGTGATTTGATATTGATTATATATGTAAATGTAATGCTCCGGAGAAACTGAGGCAGTACCACAGATTAGAGATTATTAATATTTTATTGATAATAATGGAGAGATAAGACTAGTCGATTGAATAGGACAATTGTCTCAAAGTATTCAGTGATCTAATGAGGGGCATTAAGGATTTTTATAAGGCTCTGGCACTCAGGGAAATGAAGGCAGAAGAATAGGGATATTGGCATTCCAGGAAAGGACTATATATGAGTTCCAACAAGTTGGGGGTATGGAGGAAGGATCATAAATTCTGATAAGTTTGGGAAGAGGCTAGAAGCCACTGAGTCTGGGGCCATAAAGATAAGGGGTATGTCTAGGTATTTGAGATAGACTATTTGGAGGTTTTATGACTCTTTGGAATGCCAGTGGTCATAACTCTGCAGCCCCAATTATCTCAGGCCTAATTGTCTAGAAAGGGAGGGATTTGCTAACAGGAAAGAATAATTAAGGGAAACTGAGACAGAACAATTGAGGGAAACTGAAACATGGAAACTGTGGCACAACATAAAGTCATGCAAAACATGTTTCCATATTAGATGTGTTAAAAAAAAAAAAGAAAAAAAAACCAAAATCCAAGAAAAATATAGAATTTTAAAGAAGGAGAGCATACATTCTAATAGAAAAAGATGCCCTGTAAGGGCATGATGAGCAGGGAGGGATATTTTATCCTGGGTAGGGGAAAAAACCAGGTGAATTTTATATCTCCATAACGATTACAACCAGAATGCCCATTCTTGTTCTCCAGGTAGTCAAAAGTCCCTCAGCAAATCAACCTTGAAACAGTTCTGGGGGTAGTGACATTCTGAAGAAATAATTTGCCTGAAGCTAACTGGAGCAAGAATTCAAGTGTCTTGTGGGAGAGAGAAGTGATCAGAGGTAAAAAAAAAAATCTAGGAGGGCAAGAGGGTTGGAACAATCTGGGCATGCTAAAACCTACTATTTCCTTTATTTCCTGTGAAAAACAATAAAGTTGTTTTAATTAAGGAAATATTTATCCAGTTCAGTTTTATAGATTGCATTCATTATTCAGACTCTACTAGATGCCATGATGCAATATGATACAATACAAAGAGCACTGGATTTGGAATAAGAGATCCTGGATTCAAATCCTGAACCTGTCACTTTACTTCCTAAAATAGCCTTGGACAAGTATCACTTGATCTTGTTGGGCTTCATTTTTCTTACCTGCAAAATTCGGGAAATAGATCTGACAAACTTTGAGCTGCCTTCCAGCTTTTTGTCTACGAACTTATAAAAAACATAAAGAAATATTTGAATCACTTGCAAAGTGCAAGGTAGGTAGTGTTCTAGAAGATAGGAAAAATTTACCAAAATTAAGTAGGCTCTGCCCTCAAGGGCCTTAAATCCTACAATGGATGGGAGGGAGTAGGGGAAAGAGAGATAAATATAAGGGAGTTTGAGGAGGGAGAGAACACTCATGAATGGGAAAAGAAAACCTTCATGGAGCAGATGGCAGGCAACTGGGCTAAACCTTGAAGGAAAGAAAGGTTTCTGAGAGTTGGAGTTAAGAAGATAGTACATTTCATGCATAGGGGATAACCTATACAAAAGACAGAAAAATGGAATGATGGTTGGCTGGAAATTGGTTGGAACATAGCATAGATGGAGTGGATCATGTATAAGATAAAACTAGAACAATAGATGAGTCAAATCCTGATCCCTAAAAGGCTTTAAATGCCAGGGTAAGGAATTTATATTTTATTCAGTAGACTGTATGATCTTTCTCAGAGCTTTGCCTGCTATCAACCCTCTCAGGATTCTTGGTATCTCTTCTCTATTTGCCATTGGTGCTAGCCCCTGTTTTTCTCCCCAGTCCCTACCATTGTCGTTGTTCAGTCATTTCAATCATATCTGACTCTTCATGACCCCATTTGGAGTTTTCTTGACAAATATACTGGAGTGATTTGCCTTTTCCTTCTCCAGCCCATTTTACAGATGAAAAACAGAGGCAAGCAGGGTTAAGTAACTTTTCCCAAGTGACTTTTCACACAGTAAGTTTCTGAAGTCAGATCTGAACTCATGAAGACAAGTCTTCCTGATACCAAACCCAGTGCATCTCTCTAGACAACAGAAACTATGGTTCCATTTACCATTTCTAGTTTCATTTAATTAACCATTTTACATTAAATAGCTTTTACAGACAGTTATTTACTTCAAAGTAAAGCAAGAACAAAGTACAAGCATCCAGAACCTCCAGGGCATACTCTTTCCTATACCACCCTTGTCTCTGGAGAGAATGGGTTCATGGTAGCTCAGTTTCTTCATAGCATTGTTCTTGAGTTCATGTCTAGAGGCAACATGTCTGCTGAATGGCTCCTACTCTTAGTTTCCACTGGCCTAGGTTCAGAAGGTCATTGTCAAAGATTACTTCTTAGTCCTGAGAGCATCAGTGCTAGGCAGGCTGCAAAATCCAGCCTGGACGCCAACTTTTAGATTCCTGTGGGTCATTCTGGTTGTTCAAAACTTATAAATTAAATATTATACCATTTTGACAAATAAACACAAAGGGCAAGGACTGAGGTCAGTTTCTCAGGTCATGTGGCCTTAATAGGAGAAAGCCACTTCTGCTCTTGCCCTGCCTGATCTCTCTCTGGATGCTTTGAAAGAAGGAGGCTAGCTAAAGAGTAGCCCCAAGGCAACACAGCCCCAGAAACCAATTGAGGTCTTTGAGTGCCTCTCAGAGCAGCCAATCAGAGAGTCCCCAATTCATTCACCATGTAGTTAGCCAGCCAAGCTGAACCAATTACAAAATGCCTTTTAGTATTTCACAGTCTATCCAAGGCAATTTTTTTTTCCCCCACACATCATCTGGACTCTCCTGGAAGCTGGCCCCTCAGACTCATTATGTAGAGAGATGCCATCTGAGGCAAGGGAACAGTTTGTCAGACCTGTGCCTCAGGAAGATTGTTTTAACAGCTGGATAAAAAATATGTTGTAGAGGTCATGGGATTTAGAACTGGGATGGGAGAAGGACCTTAGAGGCTAGGAATAACTGCCTCATTTTATGGAAAATTATGGAGAGATTAAATGACTTGTTTGGTATCTGAGGTAATATTTTAACTTAAGTCTTCTTCCTACCTCTAAGTCCAGAGCTCAGTCCATTGAGACACCTATCTGGAAGCATGGAAACTGATTCAGAGGCAGAATAATACCCAGTAACTAGAAATCATTGTAGCAAAGGCATATTTGAATCTGGGGTGGGGAACAGAGAGTGGGCAAGGGAGATTAGACAAAGTATCTCTCCAGCAAGAAGATAATATGTAGCGTCCCTCTTGCTCTTCTACCCTTCCTCCTCTTGCATAACGTTATGAAGGTGGATGGAGTCATTGGCTTTGGGTAGGAAGAAGGAAGATGGGAATATCACAATGATTTGATGTGGCAGTAGAAGAGTTCCCAAAGGTGTCTTTCTTGGTCCCTCAATGTCAGGGTCTGAGATTTTGGGACCCCAGTAAAAGAAGTTTGTCCTTGAATTGAGGATCAAAGGGTGTGGTCTGTGATTCCCTTGAGAAACATGAGACCAACTGGCCAAAGATTGCTGGTAATGGTTTCAATATAATGATAATGGCTGTCTAAAGTGATTTTAGAAAACGGCTTGTTTTGAGGAAGTGCTCTGTTATTGAAAGAAGAATTAATACCTCCTTTCAATACAAACTTAATTACTGATGATTGGGTGTGGGAATATGGACAAATGGTGTGATCACAGAGTGAGAAAGGAAGGTAAGCAAGGAGGAGGGGGTCAGGTGATGAGATGAGGCTAGGAGAAAAGGGAAGATATAAGCAAGGCTGGTGGTAAGGGAAAGATGGCACAGCAATGGAAATGATGTAGGAGATGAGATCCTGAATAAAGAACTGCCATAATCTATCCTCTGGCTCCTCATGACACTCCTTTGAATAGACAAGCTGATCGTGGCGGGAATGGGAAGCTCTTAACAAAGAGATGAGACTCTTAACATAGAGATAAGACCCGCTGCCCTTAGGTACCATACCTAACACCTCAACAATGAGGTAGCCACATCAAGGAGCAGTTAGAGGTCCCTGCCAGTGACTGGAAAAATCAGCCTTCAGGAATTCAAATCTACATGATTTCAAGTCCATATCCCATGTTGTGATAACTCCTGGATCCTGAATTCATGAATCTTCATTTATAGATTGGGTCTACTGAATATGAGTTAATGTCTATTATGAAAATTGTGCTGTTTGGACATCAACAGGTCAGAGAATGAGCTGTAAAAACAGATGAGCAACTAAGCAAGCTCAGCTGCATCTTTTCTAGAACCTCTGGGTTCACAGAGGTTTGTATATTATTTAGAAAACAACCTGGGTCTGTGAGAAGTTCTAGGCTCACAGACACATGTTAGATGTTTTAGAATATTGGTCTATTGTTTTTATGGGTTTTATGCCAAAAGCAAAATATTTTATGAGATAGCTAAGCATGCCTGCCCATTCATTCTCATGTGGCGTCATGTCAAGGTCACATGGCTAGTGTTCAGTGAAATAAGATCATAGATTTAGAGTTGGAAGAGACCTTAAAGATTATTTTACAAATGAGGAAACAGATGCTTAAAAAGGTAAAATGACTTGCCCTGGTTTACTTAGCTAGTAGCTACCTGCTCCAGGATCTGAACCCAGACAGTGGATAGAGTATTGGAATCAGGAAGACCTGAGTTAAAATTCAGCCTCAGACATTTACTAGCTGTGTGACCCTGCTCAAGTCATTATGATATGATTTAGAAAAACAAATGCTGGCTCCAAATGATGTGTTTGGGGTTTAACATCAAATGATGAAATTGTGGGCACTAAATATTGGGGTTCCATCATGTGAAGAATTCACAATAGCCATTCTCTTTGGCAAAAGGTAGGCTTATTTAGGAAAAGAGGTTACAGACAAAATGAGATATAATAAACATCAGGAGTGGTAAATATGAAATAGAGTTGGGAGAGCATATAGTAAGGAAAAGAGTTTTAATAATTATTGATGGAAAAGACAAGTTCTTGTATGGAATTCACAGTTAATCAGGAGAAAGGGAACACAGAAAAAAGGTTGGAGTATGCTTCTAGCTGGCAGGCTAAATCTATAGAAAAGTTTAGCACCCTAAGAGAATTAGTTAGCTATAAAAAGTAGAAAGACACCTTGAGACATGGTGAAGTGAGAGGAGAGATGCCATGTGACATGAGGGTGACTGAGGCACAATGTCATGTAGACTGATCCAAAGGGCTTCAGCAAACATGACATGGACCATGGACAGATTTATAGGGGAAATTTAATGGGATTTGAATTTCTGAGGGGACATAGCAAGGCAAGGCTGCCCATAATCTCCATAGAGGGTGGGACTATGAAATTAAACTGATCCTCATCAGTGCCATTCCTGCTTGCCTCAGGGAATAATTCCATCAATACTGAGGACATCATCAACTATCTGTTTCAGTTCCCTTAACTGTCAATCGGAGAATAATTTCACCAACTTCTCAGGGTTGTTGTGGAAATCAAATAAAGTAATATATGTAAAGTGCTTAGCATAGTGCTGGCATGTAGTAAATGTTTAATAAATAATTGTTTCCTCCTTTTCTTCCCTCCTCCTAGTCCAGTGCCCTATTTACTACACCATGCTGCCTCTGGTGAGATAAAGCCAATTCAGGAAGGAGACAAGGTTTCTTGCAGGTTGGATCTTGGGAGCTGATTCTGATTAAGTTAATTCACAATAATATACAAACCACCATAAATAATGTCAAAGAAAGTTTGCTACTATTGTACTGTATATTTAGGATTTCTGAATTAATTATTCATTTGACATTATTTTAAATTTGACATTATTTAGGCAAATGTCTAAAGCAGCATAGTTTCTTCCTCACCACTCATATCCTTAGGTATTTCTGTACCATCAGACAATTTGAAATAACATTTATAGGAGTCATAAACAAAGAAAAGGTCACCAAATGTTAAAATGCAGTTTGGGGTTAATATTCTACTCTGCTTAATAGAACAATAGTCAATAAAGTACTCAATTCCTTCTCTAACTATTCCCCCTCAATCATTTTCCTCAGGACTCCCTGTAATTAATATGAAATGATCTCTGGCAAGGGGTTGACTAGTCACAAAACACTCTAGGATTTCTGGTTCTTCCCAGTTTGGGAAGAGAAAAAACTTGAAATCAGTCATAAGACAGGTGGGGCACAGATTTTCACATGGTAGCAGGAGGAGTTTGGGAAAGTTTGAAAGAGAAGGATGAGAAAGGCAGAGGTAACAACTGAATCATTGTTGTCACTAGCACAACTGCCAAAGTAGACCAAATCTAGTTTTCTTCTAACGATCATAAAAGGTCATCTCTACATAAATGAACAAGTGACTATATGTGTTTTATCACAGATGTTTGCCCCAGAATCAGGACCACTGACAAAACTAAGGAAGCTAAGATCACACATGGTCCACCTTCCTCTGCTTTAATTTTACTTATTATTTTTTTTATTACATTTGTTCTGTTAAAGAATATATTTGTCAGAGTAAATATTTCTCATAAACACCAGTGCTTAACCCTGCCCTTACATTGCTGAGTATCCCTTTGTTTGTTCCTTGAGGAGTCAATGAGAACACTATAGGGTAGGGCTAGAAACCTAGATTATTGTTAAAGAGTTTTGTTTTCTGACTGGGGGCATAAACACTAGTCATTTCACAACTCCCTTTCTAATTGCAGTATCCCTATGAATTTGGATCCTATTTTTATAAATCTTCCCCATAAGTCTTGGGTCAAAGTTACAATTATCTTAATCCTTTATGAATGGAGAAGATACTAAATGAGTTATAGTGTCAAAAGATATTTGACGCTTACCAAAGATATTTTTTTTGTTCTAAATTTTGTTACCACTCTTACTCCCTATTCCTACGACCTTAGATTTAATTCTTGACCTTTTTGTACATTGTTAAAGAGAAAAGTCTGGGAAAGATTTTATAGTAAAGAAATATTTATATCTCAGTATTTTCATTTGAATTAAAAAGGATTTAAAATATATTTCCATGATAACAACAAGTTGACACAGTCTCCCAGAAAGAGATACTGATGATCCTTGACCCCATAGCCTCTAAGAAGAGGTGACAGTGTGGAGATGTCAGATAAGAATGGTATGGGAGTAGAAAAAGAAGGGATCCAGAAGAAAGATGTCAAAGAGACAAGATCTTAGACTTGGTAACCTGGGGCCTGGCTAGCAACTCAAGTGGAAGTCCGAAGGATTGGCATAGAAATATAAAAATATGTCTCCTTCAGTTGTCAGAGCCTTGGGGTAAATCCCCACTTCTTGTTCAGTTCTTTCAATTGTGTCCGACTTTTTGTGGATTTTCTTGGCAAAGATGCTGGAGTAGTTTGCCATTTCCTTCTCCAATTCATTTTACAGATGAGGAAACTGAGCCAAATAGGGAGAATTGACTTGCCCAGGGTCATACAGATAGGCTGAATTTGGACTCAGATCTTCCTGACTCTAGGCCTGGCACTTTATCCACTGCACCACCTAGCTACCCCTAATTCCACACTAACTTTGGGCTAATTGTAACTGTATTAAGAAACTATTATAATCCTGGCTAGAAGTGACTGAAGACCTCCAGCAGGACATTTCCTTTGTGAGTATATGACTGATAAAACTTGACAATTTATTAGATATGGATGATGAGGGAAAGAGGAGCATCTATAGAACTCCTAGCTGCCCTACTTGCTACATGTGACTTTGGTCAAGTCACTTAAGTCCTCAGTTTCCTTATCTGTAAATTGAAGAAGTTAGATTAGATGATCTCTAAAATCTCCCTTGTCATGTGATCCCTTGCATCAGGAATGAGTCAGAAGTCATTGATCTAGATGACTGTTAGAATGGTATCAACCAACAGAAGTAAGGAAATTTTAAAGAAGTGTGTGTTTAGGGAAAATAAGTTCCATTTGGGACATATTGAATTTGAGGGCAGGTGGGACATCCAGTAAACATCTGGAAATTAGATAGATAGATAATTTAATTACACCTAATTTTTTTATCAGCTGCATAGATGTGGTAATTGAACCCAAAGAAAAGATGAGATTAATAGAGAAAAGAATATATAGAGAGAAGAAAATAGAATCCAGGACAAAAGTTGGGGAGGGGCAATGACATATTCTTAGGAAGCTAAAGATAGAAATTGATTCAACAAAGGAAATTGAGAAGCACTGGTCAGTTAGGTAGGAGGAAAACCAGGAAATAATACCTCCACCGAAGCCAAAAAACAGGACAGCTTAGAAGAGGGGTAATGGTCAATGTAATGAAAAAGACAGGCATGCTGATTCAAGGCTGGTGGGTCTATGGATTGTTCTCTGTTCTGGAAAACAATTTGAAATTGTGCAAGAAAATTACTAAATTGTTCATGTCCTTTGACCCAGAGATTCCACTACTGCAATTATACCCTAAGGAAGTTAATGACAGTAAGAAATGATCCAGTTCTACAAAAATGCTCATGTCAGCATTGTTAGGTCTTAAAAAACAACAGCAACAACTAGAAATAAAACACAAGATGTCTTGATGATTGGAGAAGGACATCCAAATTATGGTATATGAATGTGATGGAATATTACTGTGTTCTAAGAAATGACAAATATGAAAAATTCAGAGAAATATAGGACTAACTATGAGACATGATGCAAAATAAAGCAGAACTAACCAAAAAATAAATGTATAACCCCTTCCACTGAAGCAACTTTCTGTTGGCATGTAGTTTATCTATGACTCCGCAGACATTTTTTACATATTTAGGTATCAAAGAAAAAATGAAGTAGAGAGCCAAAGTCTGACCTCTGACAAATGTCCCCTTTATGACAAACGTTCCTCCCAAAGTATTCCACACTTTGGTGCCAAAGTGTGACCTCTGACAAATGTCTCTTTTATGACAGATGCCCTCCTTATAGTATTCCTGAGGCCAGACAAATTGTTTTGGAGTTTTCCCTCTCTTTGGATTCTGGTATATATATTTCACATTGTGAAGAAACACAGAGAAAGAAGTTGTGATTTATGGGTGCTTTGGAGTTTCCCTGAGGCCAGTCTGCTGACAGATTGAACCACTGATCTTTTTAGTTTGGGACTAGGAACTGAATTGCAGTCTCTTTGGTAGTGGTACTATGATAGGGAGGTGATGATCACTATCGATAATGAAAAGAGATAGTGTGACCTGGTTTATGTGGAGCTGTTTTTTCTACCCTGACTTACCTCTCTGAGATTGAGAATACTTGATACTAGTGACCAACAAAAAGCCTTTAAAAGTATCTAACCCTTTGAGAAAACAGGCTACAGAACCTATAAGAAAGAAAAAATATTTAAATTAGTAATTTACACTTGACAACCAACAATAATGGCTGATAATTAAATTGCTTTGGATTTTAACCTTTTATTTCAGTTTCATTTTAACAAATTCTACTTAGTTTAAATGCTGAGTAAGCAAATTATTCAGGAATTTTCCCAGTGCAGAAAAGCAAGTTTGGAGAACCTGAACTGGAAATGGGGATTAGAAACATTTGATAAATAAGATTTTGATGGAATTAATTCCTTTCCCCAGATTTGAATTTGAATCTAGAAATGCTAGACAATGTATTAGAGCAAGGTTTCTTAAACTTTTTCCACTTGTGAACCCTTTTCAGCTGAGAAAGTTTTACATGTCCCTGGGTATATTAGTATATAAAATAAATATACAAGTTATTTACTGATAATAAATCATAATTTCACAACCCCCACATGCAGTTGTGAATCTCCTTATGGGGTAGAGAACTACATTTTAAAAAGCTGGGTATTAGAGGGTGAAGGGTGCTGCTGATTATGATCAGCTTTCATTGAGCTAGTACAGCTCAAGCTTTGAGTCTCATTCAGAATCTTTTGAAGACACGGAAATCTGTAGTAGGATTCCAAGGCAAACTCTTTTTCTGTTTTTTCCCTTTATTAAAGCATTTTATTTTTCAAAACATATGTGTGGACAATTATTCAATATTAGCCCTTGCAAAACCTTGTGTTCCAATTATTCCCCCCTTTCCCTACCTCGTCCCCTAGATGGCAAGTAGTGCAATATAGGTTAAACATGGTAGAAATATATGTTAAATTCAATATATGCATACACATTTATACAATTATCTTGCTGCACAAGAAAAATCAAATCAAACTAGAAAAAAAATGAGACGCAAGATAAAATGCAAGCAAACAACAACAGAAAGAGTAAAAATGTTATGTTGTGAACCAAACTAGGTTCCCACAGTCCTCTCTCTGGGTATAGATGGCTCTCTTCATCACTAAACAATTAGAAGTGATTTGAATCATCACATTGTTGAAGAGAGCCACATCCATCAGAATTGATCCTCATATAGTCTTTTTGTTGTCATTTATAATGATCTCCTGGTTCTGCTAATTTCACTTAGCATCAGTTCATGCAAGTCTCTCCAGGCCTCTCTGGAATCATCCTGCTGGTCGTTTCTTACAGAACAATAATATTCCATAACATTCATATGCCAAGGCAAACTCTTAAAGATGAAGGAAACATGTGATACTTGGGTGTTACATTTGGTGAGTATTGTAGCTACAATAACTACCACAATGCAAAAAAAAAAAAAAAAAAAAAAAAAAGCCCAAATTGAGATATTAAAATAAAAACTGTTGAAACACAAAGGTAGGTAACAGTTCTTTCTTTTTTTAATCAGCATGTTATTTGATTTTTTTAGCTTTTTATTTTCAAAATATATAGTTTTCAACATTCACCCTTGCAAAATCTTATGTTCCAAATTTTTTCTCTCTTCCTTCCTCCCACTTCCTTCCTTAGACAACATGTAATCCAATATATGTTAAACATGTGCAATTCTTCTATACATATTTCCACATTTATAATGCTGCACAAGAAAAATCAGATCAAAAAGGAAAAAATGAGAAAAAACAGAAAACAAGTGAACAACAACAAAAATGATGAAAATACTATAGTGTGATCCACATTCAGTCTCCACAGTTCTCTCTCTCTCTCTGGGTGCAGATGGCTCTTTCCATTACAAGTCTGTTGGAATTTGCCTGAATCATCTTGCTGTTGAAAAGAGCCAAGTCTATCACAGTTGATCATCACATAATCTTGTTGCTGTGGACAATGTTCTCCTGGTTCTCCTTACTTCACTTAGCATCTGTTCATGCAAGTCCCTCCAAGACTTTCTGAAATCATCCTGCGGATCATTTCTTGCAGAATAATAATATTCCTTTATATTCATAAACCATAACTTATTCAGCCATTCCCCAACTGATGGGCATCCACTCAGTTTCCAGTTCCTTGCCACTACAAAAAGGGCTGCTGCAAAAATTTCTGCACATGTGGCTCCTTTTCTCTTTTTTTTTATGATCTCTCTTTGGGATACAGACTCAGTAGAAACATTGCTGGATCAAAGGCATAGCTCTAAATGGTTCCAGAATGGATGGGTCAGGGTAACAGGGTCTTTTCTAGAAAAGATATTCAATGAACAATAAGGGTAGTAATGTTATAGCACAGCTCTTTATTTCTTCTACCACAAAAACCACAAAGGACTCACAGACACATATTAACAAACACAGTCTGAAATCACATACACTGAAAATTAAGGGTCTTTTGTGGGATGGCTAGACAGATATTTCACATTCACCTCAAATCTGTACAGTGTGAACAGTTCACAAGTTCCAGTTTCCTGGCAAGCTGGACATATCTTTCTTTAGTTATTCAGCTACAGGATACTCCTAGCAGCTATGCTCATCTTCCCTGGTTATAAAAACCGCTTTTATATATATAAGAATCAATATCAAAGACTAATTTCAAGAAAAACAAACTGTTTTAAATGTGGAAATGTAAACCATATATCTAAGATTATTATTAATAAGTGAGTAGTCCAAAAGAAAGATTGGGGTAGAGCTGAGTGCGATCTGACACTAAAAAGCAAAATCATGTAGGAAAAGGTAAAAACAGTAATTTTGCTGTACAAATGAGGTGCAAAGATAAGAACTGACACAGAGGAATTAGATGGTAGAGAAGGGGTGATAGTTCTGAAATCCTACTGACATTATGAATGGATTAAAGAGGGAACAATACATTATCTATTTATCTATCTTTTAGAAAAGTATAGCATCCTCAAAGTCAAAATTAGATTCAATCAAAAGAGAAATCTACAATTATGTCAGACATTAATATTGTTTTAGATGTATGTGTATATGCGTATATGTACACATGTGTAAATATATGTGTACATATGTATACATATCTTTATATATGCATATATAAATATATCCACACTTAACTGAAGCCTGCTTGGATGACATGAGGAAAGGAAAAAAAAAAGATTAAGTAATAAGTGCACAGCAGAGAACAAAAGAAAACCTACAAGGAAGCAAAGAAAATATGGACAATTCTGAATGCAATGTCATATTATAATATATGCTTTCTTGAAATGAAAGTTCATTATTATGTATTTTGAAACCTCTATGTTCTGCTGTGCATATTACAATATTTTTGTTTCTTTGTGTCCTTTTTCTTTTTTCTATTTCATATTTAAGTTTTAAATAAAAAAATTCATTTAAAAAATAAATCACTTTTTGCTGGGCAACTGACTTAGGAACTCTTGAAGCTACTAAGGTTGTACATGTTCCTTTTTCAGAATTATTAGTTGATTACTTTCAGTAGATAGATCACTGGTCTCGGAGTCAGGAGAACTTGAATTCAAAATCCAGCCTATATTAGCTTTGTGACTCTAGGCAAGTCACTTTACCCAGACTGCCTCTTTAAAAAAAAAAAAAAAAAAAAATCACTAGTTGCTCAGCGAAAGAACTTAATGGACAGAAGTCAGTCATGGGCTTAAGGTTCAGTCTCTGACTTCAAAGGCTAAGCAAATAAATATACATTTCTGTTTATGTATGTTTGTGTGGTAAACTGTGCAGAAGAGCAGGAAAGAAATCATCTTCCCCCAGCTTTCTGGAAGTTCAGAATAGGTAAAGGGAGCACAAGGGGAGAGTCCAAAGGAGAATGGTGGAGTTATTTTCACCAATCTTCTATTAGACCACAGAATGGGGAGGCTCTTCAACAATAATCCAACCTCTCCACCTTTGAGACATTCTTCAGTCATTGGAGAGCAGTTAGGATTTGCTATGTCATTCTGGTAAGTTTCCTATCTATCAGCAAGGAACCCAAGTCAAAGTTTGGTTTTCTGGGAGGTTCAGAAAAACACATTTTCTTGATTACCCCTGCTCCATATGTAAAAACAAGTGGACAAAAATATTAATGGACACATTGAAAAGAATTATGGATGAAAGTAGTCTTGGATTTTAAGACATCATTTATTAAAACTTTGATATTGGGCAAAAAAAATAAGAGCTATGAATTATCTTGACTTAGAAAATATCAAAATATTGAGACTCCAGCTAAATGTATACAGAAGATTAATTTTTTTTTAAATTAAAGCTTTTTATTTGCATAACATATGTATGGGTAGTTCTTCAACATTGACTATTACAAAGCTTTCCATTACAAATTTTCCCCCCTATTCCCCTCCCCTCCCCTAAATGGCAGGAAGTCCACTACATGTTAATTATATTAAAATATTTGACAAGTCAAATATATGTATACTTATTTCCATACTTATCTTGCTGTGCAAGAACAATCTTATCTATATGAACAAAAAATATCTGAAAAAGGAAACCCAATGCAAGTAAACATTGATAGAGAGCATGAAAATGTTATGTTGTAGTCCATATCTCATATCCCTCTCTCTGGGTGTACATGGCCTTCTTTACTGAACAATTAGAACTGGTTTGAAACATATCATTGAGGAGAGCCATGTCCATCAGAATTGATCATCATATAGTATTGTTGTTGCCCTGTATAATGATCTCCTGGTTCTGCTCATTTCACTCAGCATCAGTTCATGCAAGTCAGAAGATTAATTTTTGATAAAATTGTAGAAAATAAATTTTTAAAGACTTATTTAATAAATACTTGTATAAATGGATTGGTAATCTGGTGGGAAAGAGTTTCAGTCCTACA
This sequence comes from Myrmecobius fasciatus, assembly GCA_023553655.1. Taxonomy (NCBI): domain Eukaryota; kingdom Metazoa; phylum Chordata; class Mammalia; order Dasyuromorphia; family Myrmecobiidae; genus Myrmecobius; species Myrmecobius fasciatus. Next base: position 125,909 of record JAJPUD010005534.1, on the reverse strand, counting down.
TCTTCTACCAAATACCTCAGTGAATTTCGGATGGAAGTACAAACATAAAAGAGATAGAAGAAAATGTAATAATGTATTTACCTCAATAGTTGAGGGAAGATTTTTTTAAAAATAATTTTCAACAAATAGATGGAATTATTAGGGATAAAATATGTACTTTAAAAATTCTATAAACCAAATATAACTGAAAGAAAAATAACAGCTTTGGGGAAAATATTGATGGCGAGCAAGGAGATAAAAGTTGATTTCTTTCTTTTTTTTTTTGCTGAGGCAATTGGGGTTAAGTGACTTGCCCAGGGTCACACAGCTAGGAAGTGTCTGAGACCACATTTGAACTCAGGTCCTCCTGACTTCAGGGCTGGTGCTCTATCCACTGCGCCACCTAGCTGCCCCTAAAAGTTGATTTCTAAAGTAAAAATTGTTTTTTTTAAATCAAACTGAATTTCTATCTACAATTGATAAATGATCAAAGTATTGTAATAGACAATTTTTTAAAAAGGAAATGAATGATGAATGATCACTTGGGGGAAATGCTAAGACTTTCTGTCCTGCTAGGAAGAGATGAAGCAAGATGTGGGCCAGAGGCCACTCTTCTCTCTTCAGAGAGAGGGACTCCAGGCTAGAAGTATATCTGTTTGTGCACATAAGTATTGTTTGTCTAGTGGATATGATCAGATTCCATTTAACTTTTGATTATGTTGTCATTTGGGGGGAAAGGGAGACTCCAAGTTCTATGTTCATGGCTTGAACCTTTCTCCTAATACCAGTTTCTCAATGAACATACATAGCACATAGAAAACAATATTTGCCCAAATAATAGCAAAACAGAAATCAGAAAAAGTAGACATAGGAGTATATATATATAGTAGACCAGGGCTTCTTCAAAAATTTTTCCCATTCAAAAGCAAAAGAAATTTCACCAAAGAAATTTTTACTTGACCCAGGTATATAGATGTATAAAACAGCTATACAAATCAGAATTTCATGATCCCCATTCAGCTACAAGATCCCATATTGGATTGTGAACTACAGTTTAAGAAGCTGGGTCCTAAACAATATAGAGTGGAACTCTCTCATTGGGAGTCAGGTAATTCAGTTTGAGAGAGAGAAACACAGGGACAAAGAAAGAGAGAGAGAGAGAGAGAGAGAGAGAGAGAGAGAGAGAGAGAGAGAGAGAGAGAGAGAGAGAGAGAGAGAGAGAGAAAGAGAAAAAAAGGGAGAGAAGGAGAAATAACTGATCTTAGCCATGGTTGAAAAATTTTTGGAGACAGTGCTTTTCTTTGTCAATTTTTTTTTATCCAAATGATCTACCCTCAAGATCCAAATTTTCATTTCAGACACACTTTGACACCCATATTTAATTTATCAACTGGGGTTGAAGTTCCAGATATTATTACAGGAAACATAAAGAATTAGTCATTATCCCTCTTCCACCCCCACCCCACCCCCGAATTTGAGAGAGGCAGGGCAGGAAAATGGAAAGAGTACTACATTTAGAATTGGAGAACCTAAATTCAAATCCTTCCTTCTCTACTGCTTGTGTCACTTAAACTTTCTGGGACTCCTCTTTAAAATGAGAATAAAGAGTGAGTTGAAGGAGATTATTTTTTTAAGAGCTCTTCAGGTTCTGACTTTTTATAATGCTCTGATCTATGACCTCCCCTCACAGTCTGCTTATACCTCTCCCAGGCAGTGAAACTCATTGATGTGAGAGCTCCCATCCCCAATTCAGATTCCAACTCTTTCATCTTAACCATAAGTTTTTTCAAAAGTTCATCAAGTCTTTTCAAAAGTTGTCCATGGAAAATTCACTAAAGGCTTCTGATCTTCCTAATGGTGCCTCAGGTTGTTGTTATTAGCCTCAAAGCCATAACTATCAGTTTCATCATCTGGGGTAAACTATATGTCTCTCACCCTCAAATCAGCTTCTAAAGACAGATTCAGTTATGGGTGTGAAAGTGGAGGAAAAGAAGAGATCCTGTGGCTCTACTCTGTGGTGAGGAGATAGAGCCTGGTATACCTTAAGACACTATTGAGAAGTTGCCACTTGAGGAAAGGAGCAGAACTGAGCCAGATGGGGAGGAGCTGATTAGGGGATATAGCTGCTGGTGAGAGAAAACATGTCTTTTGATGTCTTTTTATTTTAGCTAGTTATTTTTGTCAACTTGGGGTTAAGTCATTTTCTTCTGCTGATGTTGGCATATTCAGAGTACTCTAAATTTCAGTGCCTTGGGACAAAATTTCTGTTACTTTTCCCTACTTACTCTGTTCAGATTCCTTGAATGACTAGTTTATTTTTTCTAGTCATACATGTTCTTGACAATATTTTATCTCAAATTATTCCATAATATTGCATGTTTATCATACTTCACAAATATAGCTTTAGTGCTGCAAGAGACTTTAGAGCTATCTAGTCGAATATTTTCATTTTACAGATGAGGAAACTGAGGTCCATAGAGGTGAGCTATCTTGTCATGATCATCTAGATGGACGCAGCTGAGATTTGAACATTGGTCCTGTTTTTTCACATGGTGTTTTTTTCATTGTACTATCCTGTATCCCAGCAGTTGTCTATGTTTATCTTTTCTCTGCACTAGATTTTCATCTCATCCATCAAATACTCTGCACCAAAGTTCAGGGCATTGAACTATGCTCTGGGGAATAGGAACCAGACTTTGGGTTCAGAGTGGGATACCCTTGAATGAAGAAACTACCATGTAAATGCAGGTGGGCATCTATTTTGAAATTTGCAGCCTTAGAGAGGTACCTAGGGAAACAGGTCAAGCAACTTGCTGCCAGGGTCACATAGCCATTTTGCATAAGAGATGCCACTTGAGCCTACAAGTTCCTGGCTCCAAGGTCATTCTCCAAATAACCACTCCCTCTAGGTACCCGGAATCCAAGAACAAAACAACAAAAACTAGTCCCTGACCCCAAGTTTATACATTCTACTAGAGCACTTGTGAGCATTCAGAGGGGAGGGACTGGATCTTCAAACTTTGTACTTTCCTCGTGTAAAGGATGGATTTGCATTATATAGTGTAATAAATAGAACACTGCACTTAGAGTTGGGAAGACCTAAGTTCAGATACTTACTAGCTCTGTGACCCTGAGCAAATTACTTTAACCTATTTCAGTTTCCTCATCTGTAACACAGGGATAATAATAGCACTGATGTCTTCTCAGGATTGCTGTGATGATAAAATGAATTAGTATTTATTTGTAAAGCCTTCTCCAAATATTAGCGATAATTATTTGTTGGTTGTGGTCCCTGCCACTGTCAGAGAGTTCCTGGGGGAGATGATCTCCTTTCACACATTTTTCCTTTTCAAATTCACTGTGCTGAAAGTTCAGAAGTGTGTTCTTGGACAAAGCACCTCATTCACATTTCCAGAAAAACAGAAAAGGGTCCTTAGCTAGCTCAGCAATCCCTTCCCCTGCCATTCCCCAGCTCCAGTACCTTCCTGGACAGCACAACCACAATAAACACTCTCTGGGTCAAAACTAGCCAACTGCAGGCTCCATCTATAGAAGAGGGAGAGGTGGGCGAGAGGAAGGGAATCCCAACCAATAGGACTTCAAGTTACCAGAGCTGGCCTGTTTCATCAGGTCCCCATCCTCAAACGCCATTTGCCTTTATCTTTTGATCCATCTGATGACCAAGTGGGCAGTCTCCAGGCTTCTATTAGCTGAATGAGTCAAGTGACCCTCTGAGGAATCACTGAGGCTTGGAGCTCTACAAACGGTGGCTTTCTGGACAGGAATTCTTTCCCAGTGATCCTTTGAGGTGCTCTTGAGGGAATGTCTAAGGAAGGGATAGCCTTTGGAGGGAGGGGACTTGTCACTGAATCATGCATAAAACATAAACACTTTGTACTTATCAAATCCCTTGAAATTAATCTTTGATATGCTAAATTTTCTATGAAGTTCAGGTTTGCCACAAAATCTTGAAAATCTGGCAATTCATTGAATATCCTTTTTGTTGTTGTTGTTCAGTATTATGCTTAATGTTGCTGAATATAATATTTCCAGCCACAATTCTAATTCTTTAGATCTTTGATGAATAGTATTCCAAGACCTACAATCTTTTATTGTAGCTGCTGATAGGTCTTGTAAATTTGGATTGTGGCTCCATTGTATTGGAATTGTGTTTTTTGTTGTTGTTGCTTGTAAAATTTTCTCTTTGATCTGGAGGTTTTGAAATTTAGCAGTAAAGTTCCTATGGGTTTTTCTTGTAGAATCTCTTTCAGGTGGTGATGGATAATTTTTTGTTTCTACTTTTTCCTTTTGTTTTAAAACTTCAGGACAATTTTCTTCAATCATTTCTTGCATTGTTGTATCCAGACTTTTTTTTTTTTTTTGGTCATAGCTCCACATAGTCCAATTATATTTTTTTCTCTTGATTGGTTCTCCAGGATCTCTAGATTTTACTTATGAGATACTTCACATTCTCTTTCATTTTTTTCATTCTTTATATTTTGTTTTATTGTTTCTTGGTCTCATAACTTTACTGACTTCCCCTTGCTCAATTCTAATTTTCAAATAGTCATATTCTTTCTTAAAACTCTCCTTTTCTAATTGGTTGACTTTCTTTTCATAATCTTATTTTTCTTGGATTGTTCTTGGTATTTTAAAGTTTTTCCTCAATCACTCATTAAAATTTAAAAATATTTTTTGAGTTCTTCAGTAAATTTTTTGGGGAGCAGCTAACCATTTAATGTGTAGAAGAGGGTGTTTTACTTAAATATCCTCCTGTAAAGTTAGATTCTGGTCTTCCCACTTCCCATTAACAATTTTCTCTGGTTGAGTTCTTTCTCCTTTGCCCACTCATTTTTTAAAAAAAATAAGAGCTTGTTAGTGTAATCACCTCTTGTCATGGGGTGGTCCTCTGGCTTCAGGTCCTCCTTCAGATTTCCCTTCTGAACCTCAAACCAAGAACCCCACTCTCCTCTAAGTGCCTGATTGAACCAGGAGGACCACTATTCTGCCTTAACTCCTATTTGTTTCTAGATGCTCTGTGTTCACTCAGAGGTGTAGTTTTGTCATCTTTGTGAGGGAAATCAGAGAGCTCAGAATTTTTTGACCTATTCTTCCATATTCCTCTCTCATGATAAGGTTTTCTTAAATGAGCAATGCAAAAAAAATAATAATAATAAAATGGTAAAGACAAGAGATGTCTTGAAGAAAAATAGAGAAAGTTTCATGCAAAAATGGACATGATAAAAGTAAAAAAATGGTAGGGACTTAACACAAGTAGAAAAGATTAAGAAGAGGTGGCAAGAATATAGAAAGGCAAGGAATTTCCAGAAAAAAATCTTTATTGACTATACTAAAATTTGACTATAGTATTGACTATACTAAAATTGACCTCAGAGAGAGAGGAATACCAGATTATCTTACCTGTCTCCTGAGGAACCTGTTTGTGGGTTAAGAAGTAAATAAGAACCAAAGAAGAAACTTATCATTTAAGATTAGAAAAGGTGTATGACAAAACTATGTTGTCACCTTATTTATTTCACTTATATTTAGTACATTATGTAAAATGTCAGGCTGGGTGAATTAAAAGCTGGAATTAAGGTTGCTGGGAGAAATAGCAAGAATCTCAGATATGCAGATACCATTCTGATGGCAGAAAGTGAAGAAGAATTAAGAAGCTTTTTGGTAAGGGCAAAAGAGAAAAGTGTAAAAGCTGACTTGAAGCTTAATATAAAAAAATCTAAGATTATGGCAACCAGACCTATTACTTACTGGCAAGAAGAGGAAGAAGAAATGGAAACAGTCAGATTTTATATTCTTAGGCTCAATGATCCCTGCAGATGGCAACTACAACCATAAAATTAAAAGATATTTGCTCCTTGAGAAAAAAAACTATGGCAAATTCTGATAGCATACTAAAAAACAGAGACATAATCTTTTTTTTTCTTTTTTTTTATTAAAGCTTTTTATTTGCAAAACATATGCATAGGTAATTTTTCAACATTGAGCCTTGCAAAGCTTTCTGTTCCAAATTTTTCTCTCCTTCCCCCCAATCCCTCCCCTAGATGGCAGGTAGTCTAATACATGTTAATTATGTTAAAATATATGACAAATCCAATATATGTATATATATTTATACAGTTATCTTGGTGTACAAGAAAAATCGGATCTACAAGAAAAAACCTGAGAAGGAAAACATAATGCAAGCCAATGTCAATAGAGTGTGAAAATGCTATGTTGTGGTCCACACACACTCAGATCTCATAGGCCTCTCTCTCTGGGTGTATATGGCTTTCTTCAGTGAACAATTGGAAGTGGTTTGAAACATTTCATTATTGAAGAGAGCCATGTCCCTCAGAATTGATCATCATATAGTATTGTTGTTGCCGTGTATAATGATCTCCTGGTTCTGCTCATTTCACTTAGCATCAGTTCATGCAAGTCTCTCCAGGTCTCTCTGAAGTCATCTTGTTGGTCATTTCTTACAGAACAACAATATTCCCTAACATTCATATACCATAATTTATTCAGCCATTCTCCAATTGATGGGCATCCATTCAGTTTTCAGTTTCTAGCCACTACAAAAGGGCTGCCACAAACATTTTTGTACATGTGGGTCCCTTTCCTTTTTTTAAGATCTTCGGGATATAGGCCCAATCGTATGCACAGTTTGATAACTTTTTGAGCATAGTTCAAATTGCTCTCCAGAACGGTTGGATCCGTTCACAGTTCCACCAACAATGTATCAATGTCCTAGTTTTCCCACATCCCCTCCAACATTTGTCATTATCTTTTCATGTCATCTTAGCCAATCTGAGAAGTGTATAGTGGTATCTCAGAGTAGTCTTAATTTGCATTTCAGAGACATAATCTTGCTGACAAAGGTTCATGTAGTCTAAACTGTGCTTTTTTCTATGATATTGCATGACTGTGAGAGCTAGACTATAAGGAAAGCTGGGAACTATGGAATTGATACATCCAAATTGTGTTGAAGAAAAGTTTTGATAATCCCATTGACAGTAAGGAAATCAAATCAATCAAAACTTAAAAGAAAATAATTCATATTCATTGGAAGATCAAAAACTGAAGTTGAAGCTTAAATACTTTGACCACATAATAAGAAGATAGGATTAATTGGAAAAGACCCTAATGTTGGGAAATAAGGGCACAGCAGAGGACAAGATAGTGTCATGGAAGCAATGAACAATAACTTGGATAGACTTTGGGAGATAGGAGAGAACAGAAGAGTTTGGTGTGCTATGGCCCATGGAATCATGAAGAGTTGGACATGACTGAATGGCTATATAACAACTTCCTGACTCCAGGTCTGGTACTCTACTGACTATGCCACCTAGCTACCCTTCCATATAGCTGTCTTTCAATTACTTAAATATACTCATCTTTTCCCCCCAGAATCTTTTCCAGACTAAATATCCTTAGTTCTTTCAACCACTTATTTAACATGGCATCAGACACCATACTAGTTGCTCTCTTCTGGCTGCTTTCCTATTTGTCAGTATTCTTCCTAAACTACTCTGGTTCCTAGAACTAAACATAATACTCCAGATAAAGTCTGAGTGTGACTAAATATGAAAGAATTATCACTGTCTTATTCCAGAAAGCTGTGCCATTTAATGAAGGTCAAAATCACATTATCCTTTTTGGCTGCCAACTTACTTTGCTGCCTCAACTCACAAATGCTCTGGTTTTTTTCAAACTGCTATCTAACCAAGTCTCCATCTTGTATTTGTGAAGTTGGTAGGACTTTTCATTTATCCCTACTGATTTTTATCTTATTACATTCAAGTCTGTCAAGTAGCCTGTCAAAATCTTGACTCTTAAACAAAGTATTAGCTGTTCCTTCCATCATTGAGTCATTTATAGATTTGACGAGCATGCCATTTATACCTTTATTCAAGTCATTGACAAAAATTCTAAACAACAGAGCACTAATTATAGATCTTTGGGCATTTCACTAGATACTCTGGGTACAGAGATATCAAATCATTAACTATGGAGGGGCATCTTAAATTTATAACTCACTCATCCTTTATATCATCCAATTTGTTGCCAAGAACTTTGATTTTATCATAATATCTCTTGAGTGTGTCCCCTTCTCTAACACTGTCACAATTTTGGTAAAGATCTCTTTGCTAAGTTATTGCAATAGTCTGCTGGTTGGTGTTCTTACCTCTTTAAGTCTCTTTCCACCCGTCCCTCTTTCCATTTCAATTAATTCCCTAGGGCTTTCTATTGCCTCCAGGATCAAATATAAATTCTATGGCATTCGAAAGCCTTTATAACTTGGTTCTCTGCCACTTTTTGAGTTTTTTACACCTTATAACCATCCCACCCCCTCTATGTATTCTGTGATCCACTGACCACCTGGCTGTTCCATGAACAAGAGACTCAGTCTCTTGACCTCAGGACATTTTCCCTAGTTGTTGTACATTCTGGAAATGTTCTCCCCAGTGGCTTCCCTGCCTTCCATCATCTCTCACCTAAAAAAAAAATTTAAGCTGTTCATTTTCAAAACACATGCATAGATAATTTTCAACATTCACCCCTGCAAAACCTGTGTTCCAGATTTTCTCCTCCTTCCCTTTCCCCCACCCCTTCCCCTAGATGGCAAGCAATCCAATATACTCAAATAAAATTTATTTTCTACAAAAAGCCATTCTTAATCCCATTTAGTGCTAGTAGTGCCTTTCCTTTGATGATTATTTCCAAATTATCCTGTAGAGAGCTTGTTTGTACATAGATATTTGAATGTTTCCTTCACTTTGTGATCTCCTTAGAATAGTGCCTGGTACACAGTAGATATGGTATTAATCAATATTTATTGACTGACTGATTACCTTATAAACCTTAAAACACTATAAATTTAAGTTAGCAGTCTTAGAGGGAAATGTGGTATAGTGGAGAAAACACTGAATCTGTGTTTCAATACAACTTTACTATTCTCTGATTTTGACCAAGACATTTGTGCCCTGTGGACTTCTTCCTCTATGAAATGAAGGGTTGTTTTAGGAGCTCTTTAAATTAGTTTCTGGTTCTAATCTAAATCTACCCTCAGGAATTTATTATGTTTCATGGATGCCTCTGTGAATCTGACCAGCCCAAAAGCATGGAGCTGGTACTATAGTGGGGATGGAGAAGCTTGAAAAGGACATCAGATTGCATTCTTTCCTGATCTCTGGTATAATCCTAGGTGATGTGGGAGAAAAGAATATTATGTGGATCTACTATTGTACCATTCTTAACTCTCTCAGCATTCTACCTGGAAGTAAGAAATCACATTCAGAATTTTGTATTCACTGAAATTAAATATTGAACAAAAGTGTAGAATCTTATTTAATTTTTTAAAATCAGTTTTATTTTTAGTTCTGAATTATCTTTCCTTCCTCTATCTCTTAATAGAGAAAAGAAAAACAAAACCCATTACAAATACATGTGAAACAAATTCTCACATTAGCCATGTCAAAAAAAAAAATGAGAGAAGAAAATATGCTTCAATCTATACTCTCATTCCATCAGCTCATTATCTGGAAGTGTATAATATGTTTTATTATGAGTCCTTTGGATTTGTGGTTGGTCACTGTATGTTGATCAGTTACTAAATCTTTTGAAGTTTATTATCATTGTAATGTTGCTATTGTTATTATATAAATTGTTTTCCTGATTCCACTCATTTCACCTTCCATCAGTTCATACAAGGGTTCCTAGGTTTTTCTGAATCTAACTCTTCGTCATTTTTTATAGTATAATATTTTCATCACATTCATATAGTATGACTTGTTCAACAATCCCCCACCTGATGCCCCTCCCCCCCAGTTTCTAATTCTTTATCACCAGAAAAAGAGATGTTATAAATACTTTTGTACATCTTACTGTCTGGGAGATATATACATAATAGCAGTATTATTTGGTCAAACAGTATGCACAGTTTAATAGCTTTTTGGGCATAATTTCACATTTATTTCCAGAATGGTTGGGCTAGTTTACAATTCCACCAACAATGTTATGTTCCTTTACCCCCATATACCCTTTAACATTTGTAATTTTTCTTTTTTTTGTCACCTTTGCCAAAATTCATAATAATTCTTTTTATTTCTTTCTCATTGATTAGGAATTTATCTTTTTCACTTTTTAGTGTTTTTTTTTGTTTTGCACTTTTTTCCTTAATCAAATTATCTAACAGCTTACCTATGTTTAAAAACTAGTTCCTAGATTTATTTATTTTAAAATTTTTAATTTTGTTAATTTTGCCTTTGATTTTCAGGATTTTTATTTGGGGGTTATTAACTAGTTTTTTTTTTCTAGTTTATTTTAGTTGCATGCTCAATTCATTGATCTGTTCTTTCTTCTATTGATGAAATAGTTTAGAAATAGATATTTCCCCCTAATTACTTCTTTGACTACAATCCACAAATTTTGTCCTGTTATTTCATTGTTTTTATTGTCTTTGGTGAAATTATTGATTGTTTCTTTTATTTTTTCTTTCACCCTCCCATTCTTTAGAATTAATTTATTTAGTTTCCAATTTATTTTACATTTTTGTTGCAAAGGTTCTTTATTGAATATAATTTTATGGTTGGTAAAAGATACATTTAATATGTCTGCTTTTATGCATTTTTCTATATTCTGCAATTTTTGAGGTTTTAATATCTTAATACACAGTCAATTTTTGTAGAGGTCTCATACATAACTGAGAATAAGTATATTCCTTCCTATTCCCATTCAGTGTTCTCCAGAGGTCTACTATATCTAACTTTTCCAAAATTCTTTTCAGGTCCTGTCTTATTTAATTATAATATAACATACTTTATTTTGGTTTTATTTTTTAGGTCTGAGAGGAGTAAATTAAGACCCTCTGCTTTTATACTACTGTCCATTTTTCCTGTAACTCATTTAAGAATTTATATGCTATCCCAGTTAGTGTGTGGGCATGTATATACATACACACACATATATTTGGTATTGATATTAATTTGTTGTCTCTGGTACCTTTTAACAAAATATTTCCTGATTATCTTTCTTAATTAGATCTGGTTTTGCTTTAGCTTTGTCAAGATCATGATTGCTACCCCTGGGTTTGTTTTGTTTTGTTTTGTTTTTAACTTTAGCTGAAAAATAATAGATTCTATTCCGGTCTTTTATTTTAACTCCCAGGTAGTTTTGTGTTTCGAGTTTGTTTCTTGTAAACATTGTATTGTTTGATTCTAATTTCTAATTGAGTCTTCTCTTCCATTTTATAGGTGAGTTCATCCTATTCATATTCATAGCTTTGATTGACAATTTTGTTTCCTTCCATTTTTCTCTTATATTTTTCCTTCTTTTTTCCCTATGTCCTTTTTAAGAGTTTGTTTTGCTTCTGAAAACTGCCTTCCTTAATCTGTCCTCCCTTTTATTTTGTCCCTCTTCTTGCTCCTTTCTTCTTAATTCTTTTCTGCCCTTTTCCCCTGTTGGTAAGATGAATTTCTATGCCCAACTGTGCATGTTGTGTATTCTCTCCTGTAACCAATTCAGATGAAAGTGAAGTTCAGGTGCTTCCCACCCCAACAATCCCCTCTACTGTATAAATCCTTCATTGTACATCTCATTTATGTGAAATAATTTCCCTATTCTTTTGCTTCCCCCCTTTCCTCCATCCCATGAATTCTTCTACCTCACCAATCTATTCTTTTTTTGTTTTGTTTTGTTTTTCTTTATTTTTCCAAATACGTGCAAAGAGTTTTCAACATTCACCTTTACAAAACCTTGTGTTCCAAAGTTTTCTCCCTCTCCTCCTCCCCTAGAGAGCAAGCAATCTGATATAGGTTAAACATGTGCAATTCTTCTAAACATATTTCCATATTCATTATGCTGCACAAGAAAAATCAGATCAAAAGACACTATCCTTTTGTGATCATAGTAGAATACAGTAGAATAACACCAAGACTTCTGTCTAATTAGATTGAAGTTTTAGAGGCAATCTAATTAGACAGAGGACCTTGGTGTAATTCTAGGTGCCTTTTTTGTTTCTTGCTTCCAAGTAGTACAATGATTTTAAAATTATCTGTACTGAATTTATTTTCCAAGTCAGCTTCTTTTTTCTGAGATATTTCAAAGTTTCTATTTTTTCCTGTTTTTTAACTTTTTAAAATTTATTATTTCTTGATGTCATATGGAGTCATTAGTTTCCATTTGGCCAATTCTAATTTTGAAGTTTTTTTTTTCCTTTTGTAAGGTTTTGTACCTTTTTTAACCAATCTTTTTAGAACTTTTTTTTTTCCTAGCTCCTATTTCTTTCCCCATATTTTCCTGTCTACTACTCTCTTTTGGTTTTAAAATCATTAATTTTTCTCTTTTTTGGGGGGAGAATGTTCTTTTTTTTTTTTTTTTTTGACTAACTTTTCTAGTGCTTCTTGTTGGGATTGTATACAGGAAGCATTTTCCTTTGAGGTTTTGCTTGTAGATTTTTTTTAAGTCATTGTCTTTTATATTTGTCTCTTGAGCTTCTTTAGTAGCTCTTTATGGTTGGGTCCTTTTTTTTGTTTGTTTGTTTGCTGATTCTTTCCACCTACTTCTTGACTTTGGATTTGAAGTTACTTCTGACTGTGTACTTTTGGGAAGATTGTCTGACGAGCATCAGTGCTTTCATGTCTTGCTGCTTTCGTAGCTCTGGCTGAGGACCTGCAAGTTTTCAATGCTCCCCAAAGTGAACTAATAAGATCTGAAAGATCTGTTCACTGTCCTCTTCTGCATGTTCTTGAGTTTTACTCTATTTGCTTGTGTATGAATTTGAGTAGACTGCTATTGGACTTGGTCACTGTTAGTCCTCTGGAAAGTTTAGAGGAATTGAACTGCTGACTCCCTTTCTGTGAGGAACTTCAGTCTTAGTTATTTCATCACAGTTTTAAACACTGGACTAAAGGCTAGAACTGAGTTCCTGCTGCTTGGTTTCTGGGCTCAGAACCACATAGCTACATTTCCAGAATGTGTTCCATGCTTGGTACTTAACTAGGACCAGCATTTGTTTGGAACTGATTCTCTCTGACCTAGACATGTGCCCAATAACAGGGTAATGGGGAACAGAGGTGCCAGATGGTTCCTGTACTTAGCATTAGTTCAGTGATCTCCTGGGATTTCTTTCTACCTCAGTGTTTCCTACCTTGGTGCTCTGGCTCAGTTCTCTTTCTGCCCTTGGGTGCTGAAATGTTCCCCCAGTGGTGCCTCAGTGTTGGCAAACTTCTCTGTCTGTCTCTTTAAACTGCCCTGGGCTCTAAAAATAACTCATGGTGACTTTTTTTTTTTTCATTTTCAATTAGAATTTAGCCTGCTACATTCTCTAGGTTGTTCTGGAGGAGGTATATTATATGAGCTAGACAAAAATTCTGTCATTTTGACTCTACCTTACTATTTCTTAAGATCAACACTGTATAACAAGAGTCACAACTAGCCCTTGTCTAATTGGATTCCATCTGTGAACACTGATAATAATAGGGATCATAGGATACACATGCATTATCTCCCTCATTTGAATGTGAACAATTCATCTTTGTTTAATCCTCATTGTTCAATCGTATTTATTTTTAAATATCTCTCTTCATTCCTATCTTTGTACTTCACAGTCTGTTCACATATCTGGTCTTTTCATTAAGAATGTTTGGAAGTCATATTTTATTAAAGATCCATTTTTCCTCTGTAGCATTTTACTTAGTTTTTCTGGGTAATTCTTGCCTATATCCTTTACTTTCTGGAATATCTTATCCCAAGTTCTTTGGTTTTTTGTTTGTTTATTTGTTTTATAGTGGTAGTTGCTTAATTGTGTGATCTTAACTGTGGTTTTTTAATATTTTAATTCTTTCTGGTTGCTTACCCTTTTTTTTCCCCTTTAACCGGGATTTTTGGCTTCAAATGTTCCTTGAAGATTTCATTTTTTGGTGATGGGGGATGATTGGTGGTGTCTTTCTATTTCTACTTTGCTTTCTAGTTCTGTATAAGAGATTTGGGTGCTTTTAAGTTTCTTAAAAATTGATGTCTATACCCTTTTTTGGTGTGGAGGTGTCATGATATTCAGATAGTTCAATGATTTTAAAATATTTTTCCCTCAGTCTGTTTTCCAGGTCAGTTTTTAATTTGAATAATTTACATTGCCTTGTATTTCTTCAGCCTGTTGTCTTTGAATATTTCTTGTAGTCTCACAAAATCATTGGCTTCTATCTGGTCCAATCTAATTTTGAGAGTTTGTTGTTTGGGCAAGATTTTGTACTTCTTCTGCCAAGTTGTTAATTCCATTTCCAATTCTTCCATGGCTCATTTCTTTTCAACTTTTTTTTTCCCTCAAGTGCTCTCATTTAATTTACAAAAATATTTTTTAAACTTTTGCTTTATCTGTTCTTGGAATTCTAGCTAAGTTTGTGCCTAAGATATGTTTTTCACTGAGGCAATACTTAGATGTTTTGTAATCCTTCTCTTTTGCATTGTGTCTTGAGCATCCCTGCCACTACAATAGCTCATTATGGTGAGATTCTTTTTTTTTTTCCCCATTCTTCCTACTTCTTGATTTCTGCATTCCTTCTATTCTTGGCTGCGTAGATTTTATTTATAAAAGAAAATTTTACTTTAAAATATTTTACATTTTACACTTCAACAATGCCCTTACCTTGTAATCTGGTTTACAGTTTGATACAACTGAATATGCTTCCTTTACATCTTTTTCCCCATGGTTCCTGACCTTTTGTTTTTTGATATGACTTTTACATTTAAATAATTTATTTGTTTGAAATTTGCTGTAGTATTTGGTCTGTATCCCAAAGAAATCATAAAAGGGGGAAAAGGACTCACATGTGCAAAAAATGTTTGTAGCAGCTATTTTTGTGATGGCAGAAAATTAGAAAATGAGTAGATAGCTCCCTATCAATTGGGGAATAACTAAATAAGTTATAGCATATAAAAGTAATACACTATTATTGTTCTATAAATAATAATGTACAGGCTCATTTTAGAAAGGCCAAGAAAGATTTACATGAGCTGATGCTGAGTGAAACAAGCAGAACTAGGACAACATTGTACACAGCAACAGCAAGATTGTGCAATGATCAACTATGACAGATTTGGTTCTTCTCAGTGGTTCAGGGATCCAAGACAATTCCAATAAAATCTGGATGGAAAACACCATATGCATCCAGAGGAAGAGTTATGGAAACTGAATGTAAATCAGCATATGCAATGTTCACTTTTTTCTTTTTTTTTTTCTTATGGTTTTTCCCTTTTATTCTGATTTTTCTCTCCTAACATGATTCATATGGAAATATGTAAAAAATGAATGTATATATATATGTATATATATAACAAAAAAGTTGTTTTACATGTAAATTGGAGAAAATAAATTTTTAAAAATATGAGGAAAAAAGAAATTTGCTGGAGCAGGTGGCACAAGATGCTAGAATAAAACTTTTTTTTTTCTTACCTTAGTGAAAAGATCATTGACTCTTAAACTTCAGAGGACATGAGTTCAAATTTCACCCCAATACATTTACTTCTGTAACTTTGGACAAGTCATTTGACTCAGTTTCCTCACCTCTAAAATGAGAGGATTATACTACATGACCTTTGAGATTTTTTTCTAGTTTTAGAGGCATAATCCTGAAAGTGCCTATCTGCTTTTAGTTTTCCTGGCAATTCTTGTCACAGACTCTCTAAGACAGTAATTTATATTGTTGGGTTAACTAAACACCCGACAGCTTGTGTACATTTGTTATGCTTATTTAATCTATTTCACAGAACAGCTTATTTATCCCGTGTTAAATAGTTTTGCTAATGTCAATTCCCTTCTCCCCTTTCATTATTTCCCTACATAGTTTCTTCCCCCTCTCCCTCTAAGCTTTCTGATTACTATAGCTGTCACTACCATTCTCTCAAAGGTTCACTACTCATTTTTTTTTTCCACTCAGTTTATACATTCAATCAATTAACCTACTGTAGCAGTTTTTACATTCATACATCTCTCTTATACATCCTCTTCTCTCTATTTCCATAGCTGTCATTGTAATTCAGATTGTCATCTCTTACCTGCCCTGTAGTAGTAAATTTCAAATTGGTTTCCTTACCTCAAGTCTCTTCCTATTCTAATGCATCCTCCATTCAGCTACAAAAGTAATTTTCCTAAAGCAAAATTTAGACCATATCATACCTTCCCTCACCCAAGTAAATTCTAGTGTCTCCCTGTTATTTTCAGGATCAAATAGAAATGGCATTTGAAACCCCTTCATAGCTGTTTAGTTTTCTTATACTTTACTTCTCTTCATACACTTTATAATCCAGCTACACAGTTCCTTGAACAAAATATACTATCTTCCATCTTTATGCCTTTTTTTTTGCACTGCTGTCCTCAAGCCTGAATGACATTTCTTCTGAAATTTTCCTTTCTGAAATCTGCCTGAATGATCTCTCCATCTATCTTTTAGGATTTCAGTTTTCTTCAAGATTTGGCTCAAATGTCACTTTTTTTGTGGTCTTTCTCTGTTTTTTACATTGTGTTAGCATTTATATTGTTTTCTTGATTTTGCTCTGAATTGGTTCATACAGATTTTTCCATGCTTCTCTATATTCATTTAACACATCATTTTTTTTACATCATAGTATTATTCCACAACATTCACATAACACAATTTACTTAGCCATTCTTCACTTGATGGGTACCTATTATTTCCAATTTTTAGCTATTAAAAAAAAAAACAACCTGCTGCTATAAATGTTTTGGAGGTTGATATACAGATACTTTATGCATTTTGTAATTATCTGTAATAGGATTTCCCTTTCCTTAGTTGATTCTTGTGTTTTGTTATTATATGGAAATGTTGATGGTTTTTGAAGATTTATTTTGTAGCCTGCAACTTTGCTGAACCTATTGTTTCAGTTAGTATCATTTGCTGATTCCCTGGGGTTTTCCAAGTAAATCATCATATCATCAGCAAATAAGGATAATTTTATTTTCTCTTTGCCTTCCAGTATATCTTTAATTCTTTTCTTTTGTCTCATTGCCATTGATAGCCATTTCCAGAACCATATCAAAAATTTATTAGAAAAAATATTATTCTTGTGTATCCCCCATTGCATGATACCTGCATTTGTTTTTAAATACATTTTTTTAAATATTAAAAAAAGTCCCTCTATGCCTAAACTTTGTAGGGCTTTTAGCATTCTTTGTCAAAGTTTTTTTTGTTTTGTTTTGTTTTGTTTTGTTTTGTTTTGTTTTTTTTGCATCTATTGAGATAATAACATGGTTTGGAATGTTTTGGTTTTTAATATAATTAATTATGTTGATTATTTTCAGTTATGTTGAACCAACTTTGCATCCCTGGTATAAATCTTATTTGATCAGAATATTAATGATTTTGGCCTATGGTTTCCTTTTCATGTTTTATCTTTCTCTGGCTTAGGGATTAGAACTAATTAGGACTGTTTCATATACTTTTTCAATTTTTGAGAACAATTTGTGAAGTTTCAGTATTACTGTTTCTTAAAAGTTTATAGAATTCTACTGTGAATCCATCAGGTCCAGAATTTTTTTCCTCTGGCAGTTTCTTTTCAGCTATATGTTTCCTTTTCTGAGATCTGGTGAGTTAAAATCTTTTTCTGATCTTCTGACAGGTTGAATATTTTATATTTTTCAAGGCAGTCCTTTATCTTTCATGTTGTTAGTTTTGCTAGCACAGAACTATGTATAATATGTATTGGTTATTCTTTTTACTTCTGGTTTTGCTACTTATTCATTTGTTATTTTGTTGATTTGATTTTCTGCTCTCTTCCTTTTAATCAGATTAACAGAGGATTAATCAACTTTATTAGTCTTTTCAAAGAACCAACTTTTAATTTCATTTATCATTTCTATGGGAGGGTTGGTTTCAGTTTATCTATTTCCCCTATTTAACATTAAATTAAATTTTAATATGTCCTCTTTATAATTTTGGTTTTTTTCTAATTTTTAAAATGCATATTCAGTTTACATAGTTGTTAATAGTTGATTTTTTTCTTTGATCAACTCATTATTTAAGATTTTATTGTAATAATTCCATTTGGATTTGTATATTTATTTGTGGTGCCTTAACCAACTTATTTTTATTGTATTTATGATCTGGAAAGGATGTATTGACTATTTCTGCTTCTTACATTGATTTGCAATATCTCTGTGCTTAGTATATGGTCAGTTTTTTATAGAACTTCCAGTGGCACAGAGATACGAGCATATTTTTTGCTGTCTTATCAGAAAATACTCTGTCTTTTAATTATAGTTTCTCCAGTACTTTTTTAGTTCCAAATTTTCCCTTTTCTTTTTCATTTTTTTTTAGACAACCAAAACTGAGAAAGGGAAAAGAAAGTATCCTGTCACTGTATTACTATGTATGTCTTGTTGAAGCTCAGATATTTCCTTTATGAATTTAGATGCTTAGACATTCTGAGCACATTTGAGTTACTGACAATTGGTTTGTTTGTTGTCTATGATTCCTTTCAGCATAATATTGTTTCCTTGTTTGTCCCCATTTATTTTTTGAATGTTTGTTTTTGCTTTGATACAATGATGGCAACTCCTGGTTTTTTGGATTCACTTGATGCATAGTAAATGTTTTTCCATTCCTTGTTTTATTTTCTTTGTTACAATGTTTTAATTCCTTTATCTGAGAATTGTCTGTTCATATCTTTTGACCAATTTATCAGTTGAGGAATGACCTGTATTCTTAATTTGACTCAGTTCTTTTTTTTTTTTTTTTTTTGCTGAGGCAATTGGGTTAAGTGACTTGCCCAGGATCTCACAGCTAGGAAGTGTTAAGTGTCTGATACCAGATTTGAACTCAGGTCCTCCTGACTTCAAGGCTGGCACTCTATCCACTGTGCCACCTAGCTGCCCTTGACTCAGTTCTTTATGTATTTTAGAAATGAGGCATTTATCAGAAACACTAGCTTTCTGCTTCATTTCTAATCTTGGCTGCATTGCTTTTGTTTGTGCAAAACCTTTTTAATTTGATGTAATCAAAGCTGTCCATTTTTCATTTCATAATATTCTATAATTCTCCTTTGGCCATAAATTCCTCCCTTTTCCAAAGATCTGATAGATAAACTATCACTTGTTCTCCTAATTTGCTTATGTTATCTCCATTTACACCCTAAACCATGTACCCATTTTGACCTTATTTTGTATGGTGTATGAGATGTAGGTCTATGCTGAGTTTCCAACACTATTTTCCAGTTTTAGTAGTAAGAACTCAAAAGTGAGTTCTTATGCCAAAAGCTGGAGTTTGGAGGTTTGTTAAACATTAGATTACTATAGTCAGATTATTGTGTCATGTGTATGTAATCTTTTCTATTGATCCACCACTCTATTTCTTAGTCAAAACTATGTAGTTCTGCTGCTATTTTATAATAGAGTTTTAGTTCTGATACTGCTAGGCCACCATCCTCTGTAATTTTTTTTTCATTACTTCCCTTTTTATTCTTGACTTTTTGTTCTTCCAGGTGAATTTTACTATTTTTTTCTAGTTCTATAAAATAATTTTTTTGCCAGTTTGATTGGTATGGCCCTGACAATTGGGCAACTTATATTTTTCCAATTGTTTAGATCTGGCTTTGTTTGGATAAAGTGTTTCATAATTGTTTTTCTGGGTTTGTCTTGGCATGTAGAAACTCAAATATTTTGTTTTGCCTACAGTTATTTTAAATGGCATTTCTCTTTCTATTGTTTGCTGCTGGGTTTTGTTAGTAACATATAGAAATGCTGATGATTTGTGGTGGTTTATTTTATATCCTTCAATTTTGCTAAAGCTGTTAATTGTTTCAAATAGGTTTTTGGACGATTCTCTAGAGTATATCACCATATCTGCAAATTCCCACTCTTTCTTAGTAAACACAGTATTATTTTCCTTCAATTATTTTAGCTATTTTTAAAAAGGTGGTCTTGTTTCCACTGGGTCTCTTCTCCTGTATCTGATTCCTTCTTGTCCTTTATCCTTTTCCTTGTAGGATTTTGTTTATTTGTTCTTCTCTCTTGCTTTTATCTTATGCCATATTTCTTCCTTTTTTTTCTTCACAAGTAATCATGTAAATTCCCCCTTCCTTTCTTTTCCTTCAACTATACTTATGTTTGTGTGCCCCTTTCCAAAAAGGATTTTTCTCACTCTCTCCATTATTCATCTTCTTCTGTTTATTCTAGAACTTCATTCTCTGATTTATGACCCCTATAATCATCGCGTCTCTCTTTTCTCTGTATTCTTTATACAACCAAAACTTCCAAGGTATCCTTGGCTTTGCCATTCTAGATGCTTTCTGCCACTGCCTTGAAGAGATTATTGACCTCATGGATTCCCTTTTTCCATTATGTCTCACTCTCTGAATAACACCAATTTATTGCAGAAGTCAGAGAGAGGACATTGCCACATGGTACACTCCTTTCCCTTATTGATCTATACCCTTTTTTTTGCTGACCTTTCCTTCTCCTCTTCCCCACATTTGCCTAGAAATCGCCTCACTGTGTCCATGCTCTTCCACTTCTCCAGATGCCAGGGGTTCCATCTCACCCATTCCCAGGACAAAATAGACTTTTCAGGTACCAATTCTTCCAGTGTAAGGTTTTCATATCCCCTTACCCATAAATGCATTCATCAGTGGAACCCCTTCCCATCTCTAAAATTAGATCTCCTCACTTTATCCTTTCTCCCCTTCCTCACCTGCTCTTACTATAAGTTTTTCTCTTTCTGAGATCACAGAAATCATTTTTCCCTCACTGCTAGCCCTTGCTTAAACTCTGGCACCTCAATACTCCTCTCTATCCCCCAGCTCTCCTTCCAAATCCTTTTTATGTGCCCTCCCATGTTGTAATTTAGTCCCACAAAATAAGTATTCATTTATTTTTATTTATTTCTCTATTTGCAGAGCAATTGGGGTTAAGTGACTTGCCCAAGGTCGCATAGCTAGGAAGTGTTAAGTGTCTGAGGAAGCATTCATTTATAGGCAGGTTATCACCAGGTTTTGTCCAATAATGTTCCTGTTCATTCTTCACTATTTGTTCTACCAGATTTCTACCTTCACCATTTCCTTATATACCTTTAGAAGGCAGTCTCTTAATACTCTCCGTTGTCACTGTTGCTATTCCTATCTGCATTTGTTCTTTTACAGTTCCGAAGTTTGGGATTCAAGAAGTAAATTTTGTTTGTTTGTTGTAGTTTTATTTTGGGAAACATTTCAAACTTTTCTTTATTTTATGGAATGTCCATCTTTTGTCCTGTATGGTTAAGTTCAGGATAAGCTGCAGGATAGATCACCCTCAGCTGCATCCTAAACTCCAATGCTCTTTGGAATACATTATTCTGCTCCCTTCTTTTTTTTTTTTTTTAGTGGCTACAGAATAGTGTTGCATTATTGAAATATCCTTTTCTTTGTGTATGTTTTCTCCTATGGCTTTTGTTGAGGTTGGGAATGGGACCCCAAAAGTTTGTGGTCACAGATTGGTGTCACAAAGTGTCTCAAAAGAATTTGCAGGCTTGAATCAAGGGGCAAAGTTTTATTGTAATTATAATGCCATTACAAGAAGACTAAATTCCAAGAGAATTTAGCAGAGTGCTAAGAGAGAGAAGGCACCTTTATCCAGCTTTCTATCATTGACATGCTAATTCTATGACCCAGAGTTAGGACAAGAAGTAGTATCTCCAGAATTTGGTTCTCATTGACTAACAGATTATCACTACTATCTCAGGAGTTTGGTCTATCCCGAAGTCAGTCAGCAATGAATTGAGGAGTGGTCTATTCAGAATCAGACAAATTATTATTATTAGACTGGGAGTGTGGAAGTCTCTGAGATAGATTCTAAAGGCAGGAGATTTAGGATTACTGACTTACTGTCAGAACAGAAGTCCCCCTTCCCCTAAAATCAGGGGACCTCAAAATCATTGCTGTCTCCCCATGAAGCTATATTACATCAGCTTGATGTTCATTCTGAATTGAATTGTTAAATTTATCAATTCAGAGTCTTGTGTGCTTTTTTCTTGAGGTATCTGTGAATTCTTTCAGTTGGGATTTCATTTTCTGTGTTTGGAAGTTCTGGGTAATTCTTTTCCACGATTTCTTTCATTATGATGTTAAAATTTCTTGTCCTGTTCTTCTGGTAGATCCATTATGATCCATAAGTAGTTTTAAGGCATTCTCTTTTTGAGATCCCTGTTTTGCTTGCAGAGTGAGCATATTTTCTCTTAATATTTTTGCTTTTCATCTTTTAGGTTGTCCTTTATTCTGTACATTTACATTCCTAATCTATTGTTTTCTTTCTTGGTGAGGCTTTTTTTACCCCCATTTCAAAATCATGTTTTTCTATTCTCATTATTTTGCTGTGCAGGACATAAAGTCTGCTCTCATAATTCTCATTTCTGTTTTAAATCACTCATGTCTCCTTACATTCCACAGGTCCTCTGTCTCAGCAAGGTTTGGGTCATTTGCCTTTATTTTGTAGTATTTATTCAGATACCTGCACTCACTTATTAAATGTGGAAGCTATCCTTCCTTCTGCTACTGTTCTGCCTTTTGATTTTTCTGTTTATGTTCAAAGTCTTTGAGATTTCTTCCTCTGAATTTTTTTGACTTTTGCAAGTTTCTTCTCTCACCCCCTGTAGTTATTTTTCTTATCACTGCATTCCTGGCACACTCTCTGACTATGATTTCTTTAGAGGCTGGATCTCAAAACATCTCAACTTTCTACCACACTGGGCAATTCATGATTCATCAGCCTACATCTCTACCTCAGCTATCTTTTGAATGGTTAGAAATGGCTCCAGCTAGAGACTCCTTCCTTCTGACGATGCAGTGCTGCACAACTCCCTACATGCAGGGTGTCCTGTCCTGTAGTACTTGTCTTGCTTCCTCCATTTCTTAAGTGCTGGCTCATCCTGAACCAGAGCTAGTTCAGAACCTGCTTTTTGCATCAGCAGTTCAGTTTCTCAGTGCTGGGTCTTTCAGTTTGTAGCCCCTGGAATCTGTTGCCAAGATCAAATTCTATTAAATCTACCTTTGAAACACCTTACATATAGATAGATATAAATATATAGATATACATACACACATATTCCATCTTATAAATCAAATCTATCTTTGAAACATCATATATATGTATATATGTATACATACTCCATCTTATATATTAAATCTACCTTTGAAACATTTTACATATAAGATTTGATATTTATATATAAGATTTGAAACATCATATATATGTGTATGTATATATACATATACACTCCATCTTATATATTAAATCTACTTTTGAAATATCTTATATATAAGATCTGATATTTTATGTATAATTATATATCTTCATATATAATATACATAATCATACTTATTTATATATATTATACTTATATATAAAAGCATATATAAATATATAAAATTTGATATTTATATATAAGATTTGAAACACCTTATATATACTCCCTTCTCTGACACTCCAGCAGTGTAGGCTCTCATCATCTTACACTTAAGACTACTACAGGAATCTGTTGGCTTTCTGAACTCAAATTTCTTCCTACCCCAGGCAATCCTTCTAAAAGTGATCTGGTCCATACATAAGGAGAATGTACCTTCCTCTCCCCTTCTCCTCCCAATTCAGTAAATTCTTCTGGCTGTCCACGACCTCTAGGGTCAAATAGAAAATCCTTTGTTTAGCTTTTCAAGTCTTTTGTAACCTCTTACTTTCTCAGTTCTCTTATCTTATACTCAATTCCAGCTGATTTAGCTACTTTGACTTCCTTGCTCTTCCCAGCAGATACTGTATCACCCTGCTCTATTCATTTTCAGTTACTACAGCTATGTCTAAAATTCTTTCCCTTTTTATCACTATATCCTGACTTCCCTGATTTCCTTCAAACATCAACTACTCAAATCTTACCTTCTGCATGATGACTTTCCTGAGCTTCTTCAATGCTAGTGCATTCCCTCCATTGATCATTTTTCCTGGAAATAACTTGTTTATATTAGCAGTTTACATGTATTCTCTCCTATTAAACTGAGCTCCTTGAGGTAGGTTTATTTTTTGCCTTTTTTGGTATCCTTAGTTCTTAGTACAGCTCCTGGCTTGTTGACTTTATAAGGTTTAAAAAAAAAATGGTTAGTCCAGTATTTCATATCATATACAATAGCAAATATGAATATTGAACTTTTTCCAGGCATTTAGGTCTGTTTATTGCTGTGAAAATTATCTTGTAGTGGTATTTATATGTCCTGGGTGAATGTTGGTGGATTAACTCCCAGATAGTTAATATACTTTGTTGTTGTTTTAAATGGAATTTCTCTCTTCCTCTGAGGTTGTTAGCAACAGAGAAATGTTTGTGCTTTGGAGAAATTTATTTTTTATTACTTTACCAAAGCTATTTTTTTCAATTATTTTAAAATTATTTTCTGTGGTCCTTAAGTATATATACTCTTAAGAGATATTGTCTTCCTTTGTCTTTGCTTATTCCCTCACTTTCTTTTTCTTATCTTTTTTGCTACAGCTATCAGAAATTTCTAATACGATAGCTAATAAATATGGGAGAAAATTGTCACCCTTGCTTTGCTACAATCTCAGCTACCTTGTAGAAGCAGGAATACTTAAAAGGTCTGGATTGTATAGTATATTTAATCTTAAATTTATCATTTATGAAAATGATTGTTTTGCTAAAAATCTAAATTATAACTCATCAGCCACAATATTTAGTCTGAAAGGAATCTTTCAGCCTGCTTATCCATGTTATGATACCCTAATTTTGCAGATAAGGAACTGAGATTTGGAGAGGTAGTTTTTGCTTAAGATCATATAATATTTAAGTGGTACAGCTAGAAATAGTTATGGTGACTTGGCACCAAGTCTAACATTTTCAGCAACACAATTCTACTATTTAAAGATAAATTTTCTTTTGTTCAAAATCTTAACTTGAAAGTTTTTCAGACTGAAGTAATGTCCTGAGCACTCATTTTCTTTAATTAATTGAATAAAACTGACAAAGTCTAATTTAATTTACCTGTAAAAGGTTCTGGGGCAGCAAAGTAGCATAGATAGGATACTGGGCATGAAGTTAAAAATAAGTCATCTTCATGAGTTCAAATCTGGCCTTAGACATGGATTAATTGCATGACCATGGGCAAGTAACAACCCTGTTTTCCTCAGTTTTCTGGAGAAGGAAATGGTTAACTATTACAGTTTCTTTGTCAAGAGAGTCACAAAAATAAATATGTAGTAATACTGCTATTTGTTTCATGCTGTTTATGAATGCTAAAACTTTTTGATCATTAAAACATTGAGGTTTTTTTTTCAGTTTTCTGGTTTTATTAAATTATCTTATTCAGAATGTGAAAATATATTTAAACCACCTTTTTGAAAAGTTAAACTGAAAATATTAAGAAATTAATAATCTTTTTACAGTCTGGAATCCTTTTTGAATTCCCTTTTAGTAAAATGTGTGGAAGGTCAAGAACAAGAAATTAAGACCTCTGAAAAATGGAGTAAGAGTGATAACTAAAAACAAAAAGTGCTTCTTTTTCAGTTAAAATCAAATTTTCTTATTCCTTGAAGTGATAGGGACAATAGCTCCCTTCAGGATAGTCTTCTTTCCCATTCTGAAAAAAATGAAAGTATTAATTATAAAGAGGAAGCCCTTTCCTTGAGAACAGTAGTCAAGAAAGAAAGATTGTGATTTTTTCTGAAATAGAATTCCTAACCTTTGTGTGTGTGTGTATGTGTGTCATGGATCCTTTTTGGCAGTCTGGGATAGCGTACCTCTTCATAAAATAACTGAATTAAATGCTAAATATCAGTTAGAGGTTAGTGAAAATAAATTTTTTTTTTTCTGTCTAAATTCATGGTCCCCAGGTTAAAAATCCCTGTTCTAAAATGCTGACCCCAAACAATATTTTTAACATTTTGCAGCTTTTTCCTTGTTCAATATTTCTATAAATGTCACCTCAAATTGTCTTAGGATTGAGCACACACTAAGGACTTGAAACAATTCTCCCAATTTGGATAGTCATTTCTCTCTAAGCAAGAAATGCTTCAGTGTAATGTTCAATTATTAATATTGTTTCTGGCATAATTGGGCTTAACACAGGGTATAGTTTGGATAATTTTTTTTCTTTGACAAAAGTAATAATTAGGAGGAATAGCATGAAAAATCCAAAATAGCAGATAATTCAAAAACTAAATTTCAAAACTTTGGAATCTTTTTTTTTTATTTTTGCGCAGGGAAGGGTGCTTTAGTTTTATGGTTAAGTCTTTTGTATTCTGAAACTCATACAACTTAAAAAAAAAAAAAAAAATGAAGCTAGGAAGCCTGATTGGATTGTGGTCCTCTTTTCCCATCTTGATCTTCTGTTCTAGTTTATACCTCATGCTTCATCCTTTTCATCCTAGGTTTAGACACAAGCACCACTCAAATTGAGTGTAGGCAAAATTGCCTTTATAGTTCACGACTTCCTTGAGAGCCAGGAAAATCCTTTCTTTCCAATTTCATCCTGGATTATTGGGTTAAATGAGACAACTATTTGCACTTCTAAAGGAATAAAATAAATAAAAGTTATATTAAGAAGTAAAACAATTTTTCCAGTGCAGATAATGAAGAACTTTTATTTTGGGCATAAATTTATAGCATCTCTATAAAGAAATAGTTTGTAGTTATAAGTGGTATTTTAAAATCAGCATTTTAAAAATAGGATTGGCCCTCAAGGAGCTGATTGTTGCCTCCTGGAGCCAACTTCTTAACCATCAAAAAACAGACCAGTCTAGATATGTCATAAAACTCTCTTTTGAGAATAAACCTCAAATTCTTTTTTCCTCATATTAATCATTCTTAGGGGATAAATATAAATGCAATTGGCTTCCTCAAACTTTGAGACAATCAAGTAGAAACGAAGGGATATATTCTCAGTTGTTTCCCAGAAAGATGACTTGCATAATTCTATTCACTTAGGTTTATGGCTAAAGTTTTTGGGGTAATATCTAAATGAATCTGTAATGTCATCAATACGAGTATTCCCCCTCCAACTATGCAGATCATAACCTTACTCTTCGGAAGCCCTTCCATGCAACTCTTGTCCATATCTTTCCCTAAGTTCACCACAATGATCCACTCAAGATTCTGGGTGCCTTCCTCTTGATAGTATGAAAAACCACCATCCCAGGAACAGATGATGCTATTTCACAAATTTTCTACAACTGAACAAAAACATGAAGAACAACAGCAAATAAAGTGGAATAAGAAAATAGTTATTTTAAAGGTTAATTTGCTTAGCCTTTTTCTTAAGAGGATGGATCATAGAAAGAAAAGATAAGTGAAAGGATAAAGAAAGAAAAGATAACTTTGATTACTTGCTAAAAAATCTGATTCAAAAGTTTGTGGGATGGTTATGTCTAAAATAACGTTTGAGGAGTCTTAGTAATTTCTTTTCCCACCTTGTTCTTCTCATTAGCACAAAAATTCAAGAAAGATGGATTAAACATCAAAACAAAAAGTTGAACATAACAGGAATTACATTTCACAACTTACAAAAATGTCAATGTACTTTTAATGCCATTTTTGTGATATCCTGAATTTCTTGTCATTTAAAACTCATGTAGTTAAAAGTAGTCTGCTTTATATGAACAATATTTATTTCATATATGGTATATCCATACAATGCTTTAAAACAGATTAATGCTTTTTGTAAAAAGTTACCTTATAAAACTAGAGTGATAAACATTACAGTATATGAACTAAGTAGTACATATTACTCTAGAATTCCAAGAATCTGACGAGTTTACTTTCCTTTTCTGCCATTGTTACTTAAATATCTTGTGCCTTTGAGTCCTTATCTTTAAAGTGAAATAACTGCCCTATTTTATAGGTACATGAAGGAAAATGATTATTACAGCACTTTGCAAATATAAAATGCAATATAAAGGCTAAATATGAATACTAGTAAATTGTAATAAAATGTAATATATAATTTTTTACTTATAATTTGAAATTTTAGGTATAGTTGAATGTCAGGCAAGTTCTGGAAATGGTGTTATACAATATACCAATGAAATTCTTAAATATACCATTTCTTAATGTCTTATAGTAAGTTTTGAAAATTAAAAATTTAAAAGCTGAAAATATAAGTGGAAAGGATATTTATTAGGCCACATGGCTTATAAAAACAACTTTTAATGAATTTAATACTGAACTAACAACCATCTGGTAACTCATAAATTGTCAACAGAATGTAACCTCCTTGAGAGCAATAATTTTTGGTGCCTTGTATGAAATAGACAATAAATATTCGTGGAACTGAATCAATAATCTCTAATTGGTTTATATGAAAGCCGTCCCCATATTTGATCACAAGATCATAGATTTAGAGCTAGAAGGCACCTTAGAAGTCATGTAGTCCAATTTTTTTATTTGACAGATGAAGAAACTGAAGATTAGAGAGGGGAAGTGACTTGCCTGATGTCATGTAGGTAGTAAGTGGCAGTGACAAATTTAAACTGAGGTTTAAACTGTGCTTTTACCGTAAGTTACATGACGGGTTATGTGACAATTTAATTGTTCAAAGCTAATGTTGCTAAATTTTTACATTCAATGAAAACTTCAGAGCTAACAGCTATATTTATAAGAAAATTTGAATATATTAAGAATTTTACTTGCTATTCCAAAAGCCATCCTCTTTTTTTTTTTAAGTATCTTCATTTGTTTATATAAACAATTAAATGTAGGGTAGGTAATCTTAAGATGATAGAACTCAAAGAGAATTCAAGAAAGTATTTAGTTCATTCTGCTGCCTCCAGGCAGAACTGCATTTAAATGGAGAATTTATGTTCCACATTGTTTCTGCAAGGATCCAAGCTCATCAGTTAACATTCTTCCATTGACAGTTGTGACAAGAGTTCAGAAGTTGGTGAATGGAACAAAATGTCTACTACTGTAATCTTCACTCCAAATTAAATCAGTTTCCTGTGTTAAAAAATTTAAAAATCCTTAGTATAAGGCTTACTTAAGCAATTACTGCCCCATAAAACACTTTTTCATATGAAATATTCAACCTTTCAATCCCTTAAATCCAATATTTATTAAGCATCCCCTCTATAGAATGCTTCATTGTAGAAAAGAGTCACTTTGTCTGGAATCACAATTTAGAAGATGTTCTTATTAGAATCCTTTTTCAACTTAATTAGAGCTATCTTTTATAATTTAATTAGAAATTTTGCAAGCAATTTTGCAAATTATTTGTCTTGTTTTAAAACAACTATATCTTGCTATACTGGAAAAATAAAAGCACCCAATAAGTACCTAGTAATTTGGATCTACTTGACAGGCATTTGGATGTTGTTGGTTTGGGGAATGATATCTTAGTTAATATCTTTACTGTCAAGGGGTATTATCATTTCTGAAACAAAATACAATTTCTCTATATGCCCTGGTATGGTACCATGTTGAGAAGAAATATTAACATTCATGCTGACAGTATTTACATTCCCATGCAGAAAAGATAACAGCATAAAAGAACATTCAAAACATAAATTTTGAGAGTGTACACATTTGAATTTAAATGTATACATATAAAATGGGAGAGTATATGAAATACTACTTCATTCATATGACTGAATTTCAAATCAGCCATTGTTCCTATAGATTCCTAATTAAAATCCGTTAATTCTGGAAAAATTTAAATATTGCCCTCAATGCTATTAGAGAATGAGCACAGTACAGCTTTAAGTATCCTGATTCAGAGATATTTATGTTAGAGAACCCCCAGAATATAAGGTAGATTTCCTGTGCTTTGATTCCCTAGGGTAATTTAAGGTATGGATAATCCTGATGAAGTTCTAAGAATGCCATAAAAGACAGTGCCCTTACATTGGTGCTTATATACATTAATAATTTTATGCCCACATATTGATATCAAGGATAATGGTTAAAAAGGATAGAAAAATATGAGGTACCATTCTGATGTGTGATAACATGTTTTTGCATTTTTCTAAGAGTATTCAGACTTTAACCTCAAAAAACAAACATAGATTTCGAACATAATAATAACAGTACTTGCTTTGACTTTTTAATAATGTAGAGTGACTTAGTTCTTTAATTCTACCATTTAGTTTTCAACTTTTGAACTATCGCTAATTTCTCACATATTTTGGCTCTTCTTTTGGATTTATTTTATAATTTCAGCAGAACTGAAATTTACTTAATTGCTTAAGTTTAAAAAAATTTAAAGCATACTAAGTCATTATAACAATAAGAATACTTTAAACTTATTTTTAATACAAACTTTTCAAAGTTTTAGGAGCATTAGTTTACATAAAACAGTTGGTATTAATGATTTTAATCTATTAAAAACAGATATTTTACTTAGCAACTTTAATAGTACTGTATTTAAATTGTCTCTAATTCATTTTAATCAACTTTGCCTTTATTCTTAGTAGTTTCAGAAGAGAATCACTAAAAACAATATAAACTGTTAAATTTTCATAAGAAAAACAAGCAATAAGATTTCAGATACTCCAGCCTAATTTTAGTATTGGTTTCTTGCTTTTAGAGAAGTTTATTTTACAAAGTGCTGTCTCTTTCTCCCTTTTTGTCAATCACCAAATTTAACTCACTGATGTCAAATTCAAATAGAAAGATTTTTAAATTTTGTTCATTTTCCATTTACATTTTCATCTGATTCCAGTTGCAAGTTTTACAAATCTGACTACGGCACTTCTTCATATGAATTTCTAACTTCAAATACTGATCTTAAAACTGTAGTTTTCTAACTCCTAAGCCATCTTATACATTTTGAAATGATAACAAATCAGCTGTTCCAGATGTGAAATGATCATAAAAGATTTTTTTTTAATTAGTGCATTGAGGTGGGCAGCAAGACTCTGAAATGTGCTCTTACCTTTTTCCCCCAGGAATATGCAATATAGGATAGCTTATCTATTTTTTTTTTAAAGCATCTGCAAAGTCTTATAAAGTTTCATGTCTGGCTATGGTTAATTTATCTTAAATATTTATTACTGAAAAATTTCTCAAGGAAGTCTTCTAATGTATAAAAAGTATTACTTATAGTTGAGAGATCAGTTGTTCATCCATCCTGCCAACTTAAGCTAGGTTCTCTTTTCCAGTGCAGCAGCATACTGGTACCCCAGAGCAACATGGTTCTGAATGGGAACTTAATGGTCTGTCCATAAATGCATGCAAATTAGATCAGGTCACTTAAAAAAGCCAGTATGACAGATGTGTTAACCAGACTCTCGTCAGGGGAAGAGAGAAACGCAAGCATTCAAACACAAGACATGCCGGGTCAGTTCTTTCACAACTACCTAATGTTGGGCTTTATTTCCTTTTCTTCTTCCTCATCTTCACTATCATCCACCTGTTGTATGACCAAATCAGCGGACCCGTCCTCTACAATCTCCACATAAGATTTTTTTTGTCCTTCACTCAGTTGCCATTTTGATTTCTTATCTCCATCTGAAGGGGACGCAAGGGGTTGTTCGGCTCCCAAATCAATGGGGATGCTGTCTATACCAGCCTCAGCAAGGCACTCATTGCACAGTCTGTAGCGTCTTGTTCCTTCCTGTACCACCTGTCCAGTTAGATCAGTAACGTGACGCTTGCATTTTCGGCAGATTAGCTTGCATGCCTGATGAATCTATGTGAATAATGAAATACATACAGAATAATTAATTTTTTCCAATTATATTATAATTGTTATAAGTGGATAATTATAATAAAATTATAAAATACACATGCCACTTAGATGATATCCAATTTCAGGCTAAGTTTGAAATATCTAAAATAAAATCACATTTATTATTAAGTTAAATTAATCCATTAAGTACAATTCTTAAGCTCCAGAATATTTCAATTGATAGGATTTTTCTAAAATGTTAGCTATATAGATAGTCATATACATCCAGAGAGAGGCCTGAGGGAACTAAGTGTGAACCACAACACAGCATTTAATGCTTTCTGTGAATATTTCTATGCATTTTATTTTGCTTCTTAGGTTTTTTTTCTCTCTCTTTCTAGATCTGATGTTTCTTGTGCAGTAAGATAACTGTATAGATATGTATACATATATTGGATTTGTCATATAATTTATCATATTTAGCATGTATTAGATTACCTGTCATCTAGGGGTGGGGAGGAGGGGAAAAGCTTGGAACAACAAAAAAAAAGTTTTGCAAAGGTCAATGTAGAAAAATCACTCATATGTTTTGTAAATAAAAAGCTTTTAATAAAAATAAAATAAAATAAAGATGATTACTCAAAAAAAATAAAATAAAATGTTAGATATAAAGTTAGTCTTCCAACAGAGGTCTTATGGCACAAAGAAACACGGTGTGATGGCACCACAAACTCTGGGATTTCATACCAAGTTGAAAAGGCTAAGAATGGGCCTGGATTATGGACCGTTCCACAAAGACCAGCTGAGTATAGAGGTCATTTAGTTACCAAGGAAAGGCTGGCCATAATAAATCACAAGAAAGCAACTACCAAGCTGGAATAAAGGCTTTGCAATCTTTATCAGTTAAAAGAGTGTCCACATTGATAAATCTTTTGAAGTAAAAAATAAAATTTTAATATCTTAATCTTTAATCCTAACTTTGATTTTCCTTTAATCAAATAATATTTTGGCAAAATATGGCAAAAATATAAAATTTAGTGGGAATTGATTAAGACATAACTGAACTATTGATTTTTTCCCTTGATCTTAGAGGGCAGTACTGGGGTTAAAAGAATGGTTAAAAAAAATGGTTAAAAGAAGTTGCAGATACTAGAGTGATCCATTCTTAAGTATGGATTAGACTAGATGTCTTTGAAAGTCCTTCCAAATATATAATATTATAATAATATGATATTATTATATCATATAATATGAGCCTGGGAAAGTTAAAATCCTCACCCTAATACAACTTGACCCAAACCCTACCTTACTTTATTTGGCTTTTGTTGTTACATTAGAGAAAATTAAATATTTTTCCCCAAATTAAAATTTACCAAAATTAGTTTTTTCTTAATGGGAAAGGAATTACCTGCTATTGTTTCTTAAAAGCAGTTCAAATTTGATCTCAGACACTTAACACTTCCTAGCTGTGTGACCCTGTTCAAGTCACTTAACCCCAATTGCCTCAGGAAAAAAAAGTCTATTATTGTTGTTTTCCAATGGAGTGAGAGAAGAAATTTCCGTTAATGTTTTGTAAATGAGGAGATGATATAGTGAAGAAATGTTCCATAAACTTTCAGATGAGATATTATTAGTTTTACTTAAAGATTTTACTTTATCCTAAGAGACCCCACAAAGGGAAAGTAATATATAAATGCCTGAAATGTAAAAATAAAACATCAAAACGGCCTTTTAAAAAAGAAAGTGGGCCCAGGGATAAGGAAAGGAGCGTGATGGCCTTATGACCCAAGAGGATAGCAGCCTTAGGCCTGGGGAAGCCTGCCTTCATGTTTGTTTGTACTTTAGGCAAAATCCTGACTGTCTTGTGATAGCACTGGTTCTTTATTGCTCTAATATCACAGGTATACATTACTAAAAATAATCATTAAAAATTTTCAAATACATACTGTTCGAAAATGGCTACTTAAATGGTCTAGCCTGCTGAATCTTTTCCCACAGGCTTCACAAGGGTAAGGCCGTTCTCCTGTATGGCAGCGAAGGTGGCGCTTTAGGTCCGCTTTCCGTTTTACCACGTGTGTGCAGAATGGGCATTTGAATCTCATTCTCGGCAGTTCATCTGTAACAAAACAATCTCATTAAATAAATAGCAAGTTTGCATAATGACTTAGTAAAATATAAAAATTCAAAAAATTTTCAGGGACTCTTTTTTTTTACCCTGAGGAAGTTTTATTAAAGCAATGTATTCAATAATCAAGGGAGTATGGCTATGTTAAGTACATTCTCCTGATTTACTATACTTTTGAAAAACATTCCATTTTGAAACTAGATGGACCAAAATAGGTAAATCACTACTACTAAGTAAACTTAACTGTTTAAGTAGGCTTTATGTTTAAAAACATAATATATTTATAGATATATATTTAACATATATAATATATATAGATATATGTAAAAACCATTTGGTACAGGCTAAGAAATAGAGTAGTTGATCAGTGGAATAGGATAGAATCACAAGACAAACTAGGCAATAACTATAGCAATTTAGTCTTTGATAAACCCAAAGACTCCAGCTTCTGGGATAAGTATTCACTATTTGACAAAAACTGCTGGAAAATTGGAAACTAGTGTGGAAGAAATTAGGGCTTGACCCACATCTAACACCACATACCAAGATAATATCTAAATGGGTTCATGATCTGGATATAAAGAGTGATATTATAAATAAATTAGAGGAATGTAATATAGTTTACCTCTCAGACCTATGGAGATGGAATAAATTTATGTCCAAAGAAGAACTGGAACTCTTAATTGGAAATCAGATAGATAACTTTGACTATACTAAGTTAAAGTTTTTGTACAAACAAAACCAATGCAGTCAAGATTAGGAGGGAAGCAATAAATTGGGAAATCATCTTTACATTTAAGGGTTCTGATAAAGGTCTCATCTCTAAAATATATAGAGAATTGTCTCATATTTATAAAAATTCAAGCCATTCTCCAATCGATAAATGGTCAAAAGATATGAACAGACAATTTTCAGAGGATGAAATTAAAACTATTTGTAGTCATAAGAAAAGGTGCTCCAAATCACTATTGATCAGAGAAATGCAAATCAAGACAACCTTGAGGTACCACTACACACCTGTCAGATTGGCTAAAATGACAGGAAAAGTTAATGATGAATGTTGGAGGGGACGTGGGAAGGCTGGGACACTGATGCATTGTTGGTGGAACTGTGAACGGATCCAACCATTCTGGAGAGCAATTTGGAGCTATGCTCAAAAAGTTATCAAGCTGTGCAAACCCTTTGACCCAGCAGCATTTCTATTGGGCTTATATCCCAAAGAGATCTTAAAGGAGGGAAAGGGCCCCACATGTGCAAGAATGTTTGTGGCAGCCCTTTTTGTAGTGGCTAGAAACTGGAAACTGAATAGATGCCCTTCAATTGGAGAATGGCTGAATAAATTATAGTATATGAATATTATGGAATATTATTGTTCTGTAAGAAATGACCAGCAAGATGATTTCAGAGAGGCCTGGAGAGACTTACATGAACTGATGCTGAGTGAAATGAGCAGAACCAGGAGATCATTATACACGGCAACAACAATGCTATATGATGATCAATTCTGATGAACATGGCTTCCTTCAACAACGAAATGTTTCAAACCACTTCCAGTTGTTCACTCAAGAAAGCCATATACACCCAAAGAGAGGGATGTGAAATGTGGACCACAACATAACATTTTCATGCTCTCGATTGATGTTTGCTTACGTTGTGTTTCCTTTATCTGATATGTCTTTTATGTAGATACGATTTTTCTTGCACAACAATGATAAGTTTGGAAATATGTATACATATATTCGATTTGTCAAGTATTTTAACATAATTAACATGTAGTGGATATCCTGTCATCTAGGGGAGGGGTGGGGAGCTGGGGGGAAAAATCTGTAACAGAAAGCTATGTAAGGGTTAATGTTGAAGAATTACCCATACATATGTTTTGCAAATAAAATAAAATTTTAAAAAATTAAATTAAATTAAATTAATATAATTTTTTAAAAAGTCAGTTAATTTCTATCTATAGGGAAATAAACAATTTGTGTCTATTATTACAAAATAACTGATCTACATTTTAACTTTAAAGTTTGCAAAAATAATGGTGCATTATCTTGAATGAATCTTACAACAGCTCTGTGAATTAGGTGCTCTATAGATCATTTTTTTTACAGATGAGGAAACTGAGGCTCAGAGTTAACTGACTTGGCCATGGTTTACATAGTCTTTTTATCAGAAGAAGGATGTGAATCCAAGTCTTCCTGACTCCAAGTCTAACACTATCCATTATATGTCATGCTGTCTCTATAAAAGACTAAAAATGTTAACAAAAGAAAAAAAAAGAGAATTTGTTACAAAAGCAAACAGTGCATCAATTTAATAGCCTTTTTTAAAAAAAAGGTTGTCTATATTATTGGGGCAATTAACCTATAATTTAAAAAAGTTAACACGGTAGTCATGTTATCAGTAGGTTGTAATTTCCACTTCTGCCCAGAAAAGAGAGAAGATGGCTTTTTGCACTTTTGTAAAAGAACAATAATTTTTAAATACCTAGAAGATTTCTATTATCTCCATAATCAAAACAAAAAATCCTTTTGTCTTTCAAAGTCCTTTATAACCTGCCTCCTTCTATGTTTTAGTTTTTTTAATACTTTACTCCCATATCCATATTTTCTATAACTCAGATATATTATTTCCTTGCATAAGACACTCCATCTCCCAACTCCTATACTCCACTTTCACTGGCTTGTCCGTAATGGATGGAATTCTCTACTTCCTATAATCCTGGACTTCTTTGGGGTTCCAGCTAAAATGCCATCTTTTCCAAGAAAATTTTCCTGTTCTTTTAATGTTAATGTCTTCCTTCTATTGATTCTCTCTTATTCATCCTGTATATAACTTATCTGAACAGTTATATGTATAGCTTTCCCTCATTAGATTGTGAGCTCCTTGAAAGCAAGAACTCTTTTTTTAATGCCCTTTTTTTGTATCTCTGATGCTTTATTGGTAAAGTGCCTGCACATAAAAAGAGCTTAATTAATAATTCTTGGTGTGACTATTTTTAAACTATCATTGTGGAAAAATTTTTACTAATTCCCTTTGTATACTTACCAATACCTTGTCAATGATAGTAGTATCTGATAGTAATATATGTTGTCATATGAAAAAATACAATATTGGGGCAGCTAGATAGCACAGTAGATAGAACATCAGCCCTGAAGTCAGGAGGACCTGAATTCAAATCTAGCCTCAGACACTTAACAACAATCTCCCTAGTGTATTAACAGAAAAGTATATTTTGCCTCCTGTCATGCCATCAATAAATGTATTCAATTTCTATGTCCTTTTTATGGGGGATTTCTTCAACTTGGCAATCACTTCTTACCTTCATTCCAGCTGCCCATAACCCCTAAAATTAAAGGCATATTGGAATAGGGCTCATCACTTTTAGGGGACTTGGACGTAGACCTAGAGGGTTCTGGCTCTTGCTGGGAGCCAGGGAGACTCCTGGACGGAACATCAGCTCCCTTGCTGTACTTGGGCCCCCCCCGAGGAGAGTCAACTCCTGCTTCCTTCTGGACCTTTTCTTCGCCTGGAGAAGCCTTACTCAGCGGCTCTTCAAGCTTGCTGGACTTGTAATGAGGAACCTCGGTGGACTGCGGCAGCCCCAAATGTCTGGACTTCTTAGCAGCCTCCGGTCTGTGTTCATGCTTGCTCGGGGCTGGCTGAGGGTTCCGCTGGGAAGCTGGATAGTAGCTGTAATTGCTCCAAGATTTCCCACTCAGAGGACATGTCCCCTGGTCCGGATTCAGGTGGGGCTGTGGAGGGCTGCTTTCTCCACACCAGCCCGCATTATAAGAACGTTCGGCTCCCCCATTGGGACTGGCGTCTTTATCTGAGAGACTGAAATAACGGTCCTTTTCTTTCTCACTTATATCAAGAGAGGACTTAATGAAGGTCTTACACACACTAATGACATCGGTCATCTGAAGGAAACTAGCCGCTGACATGACTTCTATGACATTTTGGCCAGTGAGAGAAAGTTTGCCTGAATACACAAAGTCCAAAATAACAGTAAAAGTGTCCGGGGAGAACGCCTGAAAAGTAGCTGTGGTTGGCTGACTTGTCTCCTTGGAGCTCTGAGAAAGGAGCATTTTAAAGTAGCCACTGCTTGCAAAGAGCACGTTCCTGTGGGCTTTGAAGACCTTCCCTTCAACTAAAATATTGCAGTCACAAAAAACATCTTGTCTACGTTGCTCATTAAGTTGTTGCAACAGATGAGACTGATGAGAGGAAATCTCCATCCTTGAGGAAATAGAAAACAGTTACCTAAAAATAAATGAGATTGCCCTTTTAAAATTTAACTGAAATACAATCAGTGGATTCCATTCCCCACCCCCCCCAATAAAACCTTATTCTGTTTGATGGTAATCATCATTCACAGATTTCAATTTTAGAGACTATACACACATACTGTAAAAATAATCTTACTTTAAAAAAAATCAATTTTACAAAAGCTTTATTATGATTATTTTAATATAATGAATCTGAAATGAAGTACATCTTATGAAGTCAATAGAAAGTAAGACAGAATAAATTCAAAAGCTTAATCAAGAATATTTTAATATATTTTGAGAATTTTAATTGCAAGAATAATTTAACAACAAAAATAAATGTTTAAATTCTAGATATTTTCTTTTAACCAATATGTATGAAAACAGAAGGGGGGTACTTTTTTACAGGCAGCTGGGGCAGTGAGGTGGAAAAGAAAATAACAGAGTTGAGTCTGGAGTCAGAAAGACTAAATTTTCTGAGTTCAGATCTGGCCTCATACACTTACTTAACTCTCTGGCCAAGTCATTTAACCCTCTGGCCAAGTCATTTAACCCTGTTTGACTCAGTTTTCTCATCTGTCAAATGAGCTGGAGAAGGAAATGGTCAACCACTCCAGAATCTTTGGCAAGGAAACACCAAATGGATACACAGAGTCAGACACAACTGAACAACAACAATTTTTCACAACTAAGACTAGGGATACTGAAGATAATTTTGACTACACAAAATTCAATTTTTTTTCCAAGAACAAAATCACTGCACTAGAATAAAATATGGGAGTATATCAAATAAAAAGACATACATTTTCATATGTAGACACTGTGGGGATTTGTTTTGGTCTAGTATGGGTTCTTTTTTTTCTTTTTCAGTGTCATAGAATAAAAGTCATAAGCTAGTCTCCTCCTCCCCCTCCCCAAAGGAAGGCTCACTGGAGAATGTTTCTTTTTAGCAAGATTTTAGAGTTTTGCTTTCTTATCCATTCTCTTAATCTTTTGTTCTCCCTACTGGAAATCTGGACTTTATTCTAGGACCTAACTATTAAATTCACTTTGGACTTATCTTGCTTGGAATGAAGTTTCTATCTCAGTTGTAGACCACCAAAACTGGGACACTAATACATTGTTGGTGGAGTTGTGAAATGATCTAATCATTCTGGAGGGCAATTTGGAACTCTGTGCAAAGGGCTATCAAACTGTGCATCCAGCAGTGTTTCTACTGGGTCTGTATCCCAAGGAAATCATAAAGTAGGAAAAAGGACCCACATGTGCAAAAATGTAGCAGTTCTTTTTGTGGTAGCAAAGAACTGGAAAATGGCGAAAATGCCCATTAATAGGGAAATGGCTGAATAAGTTGTGGTATATGAAGATAATGGAATATTACTGTGTTATAAAGAACTAAGGAGACTGAATGTAAATCAACACATGCTATGTTTATTTCTTTTTTCTAGTTTTTCCCCCCTCTCTCCCATGGTTTTTCCTTTCGCTCTGATTTTTCTCTCCCAACATGATTCATAAAGCAATGTATATTAAAAATAAATAAATTTTAAAAATAAAAAGCTAGTATAGTAATAAAAACACTCAAAATACAATGACTACAAAACATCTACAAGCAAAACCTCAATGAAAAAGACAGCCTGGACACAAAGTGAACTAGAATTTCTGGAAGAGATACAATAAGAGTTTGTTTTGGGTTTTTTTAAATGTTGAAAATATTTTTATGAATTAAATGAAAATCTTAGAGAAAGAAATTTGGGGGAGGGGGTATGAGACCTATAGAAGAATTAAAAAAAAGTCAATAGCTTAGCACAAGATGTACAGAACCTTATCCAAACAACAAATTCCCTGAAAGTTAGAATGGACTAAATAGAAACCAATGACTCCATGAGACAAGAAATAATAAAACAAAGTCAAAAAACTAAAACAGAAGAAAAAAGACGTAAAGTATCTCCTACCAAAAATAAATAACTTAAAAACAAATTGATCCAAGGAGAAAAAATATTCAAGAATCATTGAACTACCTGAAAGTGATGTCCAAAAAAGACTCTAAACACCTTATTTCAAGAAATCATAAAATAAAACTGCTCAGATCTCTTAAGGAACCAGAGGGTAAAGTAGCAATAGAATGAACCCATCAGTTGCCTCCTGAAAGAGATGATGATTGATTAGATAAGGGAAATGATAAGAAAAGAAAGATAACTTAGCTGATTTAGTCTTAATAAGGTAGTACCTAATAAGGCAGTAATCAAGATGAAATGAATGAACATTTATTAAAGTACTACAATGAAGAAATCATTGGAAGGATTTAATTGATATGATATTGAAAGAGTCTAAAATGATCTTAAGTTTTGAATCTAGGGGGCTGGTGGCATCATTAATAGACACAAGGAAGTCAAGAAGAGATACTATTTTGGGGGGGAAATTGGTTTCAGACATGTTGAATTTAATTTCAGGCAATGACAATATCCAAGTAGAAGTGTTGATTAGGCAGTTTTGAAATGTGGGAGCAGATCTCAAAACTGAAGATTTCATTTCTAAAGTCATTTGGGCCAGGGGAGATGGAAATAGATGAGTTCTCTATAGGAGACATAGGAAGAGCTAAAAGTCAAGGAAAGAGTTCATCTCTAAAGAATATTAAGATGTAAACAGTAAATAAGAGGAAGAAAATTTCAGGAAAGACAGGAGAAAAAACCTGCAGAGTAGAGGGTCAGAAGAAAAGAATAAAATCTAGATGACTTCATTATTGGGGATGTTGCAAAAAGGAATTTATGATTAGGTAAGAGCTGGACTGAATGGAAGAGGCTTTTTCAAACTGAAATTCTGAGTCAAAAAAGTAAAAGAATTTCAAGAAAAGAAGGGAAGAGACTCAATAGTAAAAATCAAACCAATGTTTTGAGTATAAGAGAAAACATAAGGATGGCAGAGACAATGATAAGAAATGCAATAACAAGTTAACAAACTAGGGAAATATCAAAGGAACAAAATCATTTATTGGAAGAACTAACCAACATATTCCATATATTGAAAAATTCATTAAGTGAATCTTTAAGTAATGAATACATATATGCTCTGACTTATCATTACATAAGTCTTCTAGTTTTTGTATACCACAGTAGCTATATTGTCAATATTTATACCTGTAAATAAACGGTTACTGCTCTTGAAAAACCAATTAAGTGAGATAGATTTCAAAACAGGAGAGTGTCCAAATCTTCCAATTTGGGTTATCTCGTACTTCCTGTAAAGAGAAAATATAAGTACTTTAAATATACTTTTACAATAAATGATATAAGTGCTGAGAAAAATATTTAAAACATTAGAATTAGCAGAAAGAAAGACAGTCTTTCTGTTTTGTTTTGTTTTTTTCCCTGTGTTTCATTTTTTCTGTGAAAAGTCACAGGATGGGGGCAGCTAGGTGGCGCAGTGGATAGAGCTCCAGCCCTTAAGTCAGGAAGACCTGAGTTCAAATCTGATCTCAGACACTTAACATTCCCTAGCTGTGTGACACTGGGCAAGTCACTTAACTTCACTGCCTCAGCAAAAAGAAAAAAAAAAAAAAAGAAAAAGAAAAGTCACAGGATGGTTATAGCATTTAGCTAGGCCAAGGACCTTCCATCCAAATACTTGACATTCATTTATGAAATAACTTTTATTTTTATTGATATTTTTTTAACATATTCATTTCCATCTTCCCTTTTCCCCTTACCTAATGAGCTATTCCATATGACAAATATACAAACCACTAAATAAATAAACGGGGGTGGGGGCAGTTCAGCAAAACCAACAACAAACACATCAGCCATATCTGACAGTAAATGCAACATTTCATAACTGTAATAATCTAACTTCTACAAAGAAAGGGAAGATGAATTTTTCAAATCTCCTCCAGAGCCAAACTTGATCATTATAACTAAACAATGTTCAATTTTCCCCCCATTTACACACTGTTGAAATTGTGTATATTCTTTTGCTTACTTCAATCTTCTTCAGTTCAATGTTCGTCTGAATTTTTATTTGTTGTTTCTTACAGAACAGTAACATTCCATTATATTCACATACATAATTTGTTTTCCTATTTCTCAGTTAATAGGCATCTATTTCCAGTTCTTTCCTACAAAAAATACTGCTACTAATATTTTTGGTGTATCTAGGACTTTTCTGTCTTTGATCTATTCAGGAATGTGTGAAATGTGGGATTGGGGGATGGGAAATGCCTAACATTGTGGTCAGTGGGACAAAAGGTCTAACCTAATTCATATATATATTTGTGTAAATTCTGTAAATACTTGGATATCAGACCCAATTTCAGAAGTATTTGATATATATATTTTTCACCAAACATTGAAATTCTTTATTTTGTCTCTTGTGATCACCATTATTTGGTTAAAAATTCTCCAACATATTTGTGAAAGCATTTGATCTGGTTCTCTACCAGAAAGTAGATTATACATTTCCTCAATAGTTACCTGGATTCCTGGCCTTTATGCTGATAAGAGTTCAGCACAATAAAATTCCTTCCCTCACATTTCTATACTATTCTTTGTTCATCCATTTCCCAAATGATGGGCATATTCTTTGATTCCCATTCTCTACCACTTCAGAAAGAGCTTTGGGGAGTTTCTTTTTGGAGGGGGATAGATTTTTTTTTTTTTTTTTAGTTTCCATTTTGCCCTTTGGTTTCTTATAAGAAATCTGAATAGTCTGCTTTAAAGATTTCCTGAAATTTGATATGTAGACTTTTTTTTGGTCATGGTGGTCAGATAGTCCATTGATTGTTTTTTGACTTAAGGCAATTGGAATGGATTTTTATTTTTCAATTCTAAATTCATCCCCTTCCACTTCAGTCTCCCCAACTACTTGAGAAGGCAAAAAAAAAAAAAAAAAAAAACCCCACTAAAAATATACATACTTATACAAAACTAATATCTACTTTATACATGATACCAAAAAAAAATTAAGAAAAATAAATAAAATATGCTTCAGTCTCTTCTCTGAGTTCATTAGTGCTCTACCTGAAGGTGAAGAGCACGTTTCCACATGAGTCCTTTGGATTTCAGGTTCATTATTATGTTGAGCAGAGTTGCTAAGACTTTCAAAGTAGATTTTTTCTTTTCTTTTCTTTCTTTCTTTTTTTTTTTTTACAATATTGTTACCATATAAGCCGCTCATTATGCTTACTTCACTTTGCTTTATTTCATACAAGTCTTCCAAAGTTTTTCTGAAACCATCCACTTCATTTCTTATAGTACAGAAGTATTCTATCACATATACCATATCTTGTTTAGCTATTCCCCAACTGATAAGCATCCTCTTAGTTTACAATTCTCTACCATTACAAAAAGAGTTGCTATGAATATTTTTGTATATAAAATAATTTTCCTCCTTCTTTGTCTCCCCCATTTGACTTTTGAGCTCTTTGAGGGCAGATAATGTCTTTTGCCTCTCTTTGTATCT
The DNA here is from genome assembly GCA_023553655.1 of Myrmecobius fasciatus. Classification (NCBI taxonomy): domain Eukaryota; kingdom Metazoa; phylum Chordata; class Mammalia; order Dasyuromorphia; family Myrmecobiidae; genus Myrmecobius; species Myrmecobius fasciatus. The sequence continues at coordinate 82,451 of JAJPUD010005534.1, read as the reverse complement.
CCAGATCTTAGTACAGTGTCTGGGACACAGTAGGTACTTAATATTTATTGAATTGAATTGGAGTAAATATTAAATATCCCCTTTTATTACAGACTTGCACCCCTTGTCTTCAGACCCCAAGTAACCTCCTGGACCTTATCAACCCTCTAAGTGCTCCTCTGATTCATCTTTCAGATTCTTTAAATATAGGGTATTTCCCAAGAATCTTTCTTCTACACCTTTTTCCTTTAAGATTTATTCACTTACAGAGCTTCAGTTACTACCTCTAGGCAACTCATTATCAACTCTTTCCCTAAGCTTGTCCTATTTTCCATTCTCCCAAACTGTATTCTGCTTCCTACATGATATCTTTACTTCTATGTTTCACTTGCATCTCAAACTCAACATGTCCAAAATAGAGGTCAGCTTCTTCTCCTGAAAGGAAGTTATTTACAGGATAAATATGAAGAAATTAACATAGGGAAGGCACAGGAATTAAGAGGGAGGAAGATGGGATTTTAGTTGGGATTTAAAGGAAACCAGGGAGGTGAGCAATCAGATGGGAAAAGGGAGAGCATACCTAGAGGTAAGAGATGGCTCATGTCACTGGACTGAAGAGTACATGCTGGGGAATAAAACATAAGAACATTGGAGAGGTAGAAGGAGCTAGGTTAGGAAGAGCTTTGCATGTAAACGGTGTATTTGATCCTGTAGGCAACAGGGTTTTTGGGGTTTTTTGTTTTTTAATTTTTTTTTTTTTTTTTTTTTTGCTTTTTGCTGAGGCAATTGGGGTTAAGTGACTTGCCCAGAGTCACATAGCTAGGGAATGTTAAGTGTCTGAGACCACATTTGAACTCAGGTCTTCCTGACTTCAGGGCTGGTGCTCTAACCACTGCGCCACCTAGCTGCCCCTTGTTTTTTAATTTTAATTTATTTATTTTTTAAAATTTATTTTAAATTAAATTAAAATCTAATTAAATTTTTAATTTTTAAATAGGGGGTGACATGATAAGACCTGAGCTTTAGGAAAATCACTTTAGTGGCTGCATAGAGAATGTACTGGAGTGGAGAAAGACTTGAAGCAGGTAGACCCACCAGCAACTTACTGCAGTGATGGAGATCTAAGACCTGCACTAGAGTGATGGCAGGGTCAGAGAAGAGTAGGGGATGTATTCAGAAAATGGTGTATAGGTGAAATCAGCAGGCCTGGGCAATCATTTGGAAATGGAGAGTAGGGGAAAGTGGGGAGAGACGGTGAGAAATCTAGGGTGACCTCTAGGTTGCAAGTCTGAGGGATTAAGGAAAGGTTGGAGATAGGGAGGGTTAAGGGGGAAATAATGAATTCTGAACATCCAGTTCAAGAAGTCTGAAAAGCACTTTATTATTATAAGGTTTATATATACATATGTATGTATATATATATATATAATAAATTTATTATTATTTTATATAATTTATATATTATATGTATATAATTTATATATTTCTTTATTATTATAAAGACTGATTGGAGGTCAGCAGAGAGAATGGGGCAGGAAAGGTAGATTTAAGGATCATCAGCATAGAAGTGGTAATTAATTAAATTCATGAGTACTGATAAATCTCCAAATGAAGTAATACAGATGGAGAAGAGAACCTGGGACATTTACCATTAGCGGGTATGATCCAGAAGAGGATCCAGTAAAAGAAACAGAAAGAGCAGTCAGATAAGGTGGAGGAAAGCCAGGAAAGATCGAGTAGTGTCGAAGGCTGCAGAGCAGTCAAGGATATTGAGGACTGAATCAAGTGCATTTGTTTTGGCCACTCAGATCATTGGAAATTTAGGAGAAATCAGTACCAGTGGAATCCAGAAGCTGGATTGAAAGGGATTAAGAAAAGTGAGAGGAGAGAAAGTAAAGCTTTTTTGGAGAGTTTTGCTACAAAAGGCAGAAGAGAAATAGTATAAAAGTTAGCAAATGGAAGACTGCAGGCAGTAGGAAATTAGCCACTAGAGAGGGAGACTGAAAACAAGTGAGTTTCTAACACTATTCTTCCATTATCCTATATTTGTTAACTCAGGTTTGTCTTTAATCTTCCTGGAGTTTCATATCTGGTTACTAAATTTTGTCAGTTGCACCACTGAAACATTTCATATCCCTCTCCTTCCTTTCTCCACCCAGTCAGTATCCTAGTAGAATATTGTGATAACATCCTTTCAGATCTTCAGGCTTTAGTCCTTCCCTTTTCCACACCCATCCTAATCCATCTTTCATACAACTGCCATAAGAAACTTGGCTTGGTGGTCACAGGACAGCCAGTGTGGAGTCATGCTTTCTCATGCTTGCTGGGAGCTTGGACAAGTCACTCAAAACCCCCAAAGACCTTATTTTCCACAGCTATAAAATGAAATATAAAACAATTAAATGGCCTCTGATATCCCGCTTTATACATGGATGATCCCATGTTACTCCTTTGTTTAAAAAACAAAAACAATTACTATCTATTGATCTACTAATTAAAAGTTTAAACCTTATTGCCTGCTATTTCAAGCCCTCCATAATCAAGTTTTACCTACCTTTCCAATTATCTTACAGGAGACCCTTCCACATATTCTACACTCCAGTCAAATTATGCTCTTTTCCTTTCCAACAGATGCTTCACTCTGATTCCTCAGGGTCTCTGCTTATTCTTTATGCCTTGAATGTCAGGAATGCCTTCCCTGTCTTTTTAGCTTTGTTCACTTCCTACCCTTGTATTTAAAGATAAATGTAAATGCTAATTCTTCCACAAAGCAGTCTGAACTCTACAAATTAGTTATGTCTTCTTGGCCATCATATAACATTACTTGCATATTTCTAAATATAATCACATAATATTGTATATTATAAAGACAACAGATTATACACATAACATTTAAATATATATTTTTATTATAACAATCTACATTGATGTATTATGCTCATAAATTTATATCTCTCTTGTGCCTCAGAGTATTCTTCATAGATTAATTAATGTTTTATTATCATTTTAAAACCCCAGTTGAGCTCAGTTATGAAAGTCAGTAAAAAACAAGCTGATAGGGTGTCCACATTAAATTTGGCACCAATATGGTGAGCCCCCAGATTAGTCCCTCTGTCACCTCCACTTTGTCACTTATCTTCAATCTCTCTTGTCTAGTTGTCCCTTCCTTTCTTCCTACAAATATGCCTATGTCTTCTCATTCTCAAAAAACACTTTATTTGCTCTTTCCATCCTTAATAACTACATAGTTCTATGTCTCTTCTACCCTTTGTGGTTAAACTCCTAAAAAGGTCATCTGTTAATTGTATAAATATGTATACATATGTTGGATTTAATATATATTTTAACATGTTTAATATATATTGGATTACTAAGGGAGAAGGAGGAGAAAATTGGAACGCAATGTTTTGCAAGGGTCAGTGTTGAAAAATTATCCATGCATATGTTTTGAAAATAAAAAGCTTTAATAATAATAAAAAAAGGTCTTCTGTAATAACTGCCTGCACTTCTCTCCTTTCACACTCTTCTTGACCCTTTATAATCTGACTTCTGACCACATCATTCCACTGATAATGTTCTCTCCAAAGTTACTGATAAGCTTTTGACCCTCAAAGCCTTTGCTCCTTCCTCATTTCCTTTGCCTCTGCAGCTTCAGACACTGGATCACACACCTTTCTCTTGCCTATCTAGGTCTTGGCCCTTTACCTATCTGATCACTCTTCCTCAGGCTCTTTTGTTGGATCTTCACCATATATATAACCATAGCTGTCCAACAGGGTTCTGTCTTGGGTCTTTTCTTCTCCCTCTTGGGAGCTTTCTCTTGGTGATCTCATCAACTCCCACAAAATTACTTACCATCTCTATATGCCGATGATTCTTAAATCTATCCATCCTGCCCCAAATTCTCTGCTTACCCCCACGTCTCCAATTGCCCTAAGATATCTTGAAATGGATTTCCAATAGACAATATTAAATGCAACATATCCAAAACTGAACTCATCCTCTCCTAATTTCCCTATTAAAAGATAACAATACTTTCAGACCTCCAGACTTACCACCTCAGTTTGACTTGACTTTCTATTCCTTACTATCTCTCATTTCCCATATCCAATCCCAAGGCTACTGATTTCAACTTGAATATTACCTTTCACTGCTCAATCCATTCAACCACTAAAGTGATCTTCCTAAAGCACAAGTTCATTCCTGTCAACACCCCCTCCCCCCCATTCAATAAACTCCACTGGCTCCTATTGCCTCCAGGATGAAATACAAAATCATTTGTTGTTGTTCATAACCTAGCTTTTCACCTTACTCCCCACCTTTGATCCAGGGACACTAAACCTGTTTTTCAAAAAATAGAACATTATATTTCTTGGCTTCAGGAATTTTCTCCGGCTGTCCTTTGTGTCTGGGATGCTCTCCTTTCTCCACTAGACCAGTGCTTCCCTGGCTTTGATAAGTCCCAACTAAAATCCCATTTTCTCTAATTCTAATGCCTTACTTTTAAACACCTTTATTCACTTGTTTTCTCCCCCACTAAACTGTAAACTCCTTGAGGGCAAGGACTGGCTTTTTATGCCCCAGTACTTAGACAGATAGTAGGTACTTAAATAATCAATACTCAATAAATGTTTGTTGATTTTCTGAATCAAAGCTCCTATGCCAATCAATAATGGAATCCAGCAACGAGTGAGACACTACTATTTCAGCTCATGGAAGTCCAAGTCTCAAACCTAAGTAATCCAGTGGATAAATCATCGGGCATGGAGTTAGGAAAACCTGAGTTTAAACCCAATCTCAGACAATTACTAGCTGTGTGACTCTAGGTGAGTAACTTCAGTTTATCTGTTTCCTTAATTGTAAAAGGGGATAAGAAAAGCACCTACCTCTCAGGATTGTGGTGAGAATCAAAGGAGAAGATATTTGTAAAGCACTTAGCACGGTGCCCCATACATAGTAGATGGTTAATAAACCCTTGTTTCTTTCTTTTCCTTTAAGAAAAAAAAAAAAAAAAAAAAGGTGAGGGGTTAGAAGTCATACAACTTGGACTGTTAAATCCTGAAGGAGAAAAAAAATACTTTTGGCAAGCAATGAACAAGCTTGATAGTGCATTGTAGTAGGAAAAGTATTAAACTTGGACCCAAGAGACTAGAATCCTAAATTTCAGTCTACACTAGTTCTATGACTTGGAGCAAGTCATATAATCTTTCTGGACTCCTCTATGGAAGGGAGATAATAATTGTACTGCTTAAGTCACAGGATTGTGGAAAAAGCCCTTACTACCACTAATATTATAAATAATTATTATGATAGTAAGGAAAATAGTCAAGAAAAGTCACAGCTTTTACACATAGTTATGTATAACTGGTCAACTGGCCAACCAGAAGGAAAATTATTAATTTGCTCTTTGGCCAGAACTATAAAACCCAGGCCAACCTGATATTAAAGTTAAGAAATAAGAGAATTTAAAAAGGGAAGAAATGTTCAGAAAAAATGGTGGTCAAAGTGAAGAACACGGAAGATATTCTGAACAAAATTAGTAAAAAAGAGCAATCTGGAATACTGTTAGCTGTTGGAAGAACACACTAAGAAAAGCTGGAAATTAGAAGAGCTCTGTAGTAGATTTTATTTTGTTGGAGGGTAGGAAAAGGCAATCCAGAATACTGTTGGCTATTAGAAGAACACACTAAGAAAAGCTGGAAGTGAGAAGAGTTCTGAAGTAGATTTTGTTTTGTTTGAGGGCAAAGGAGAGCGTTGAGCTAAAGAGGCACACTGACTTAGCCACTGGAATACTAAATATAGGATGTTTGATCAGCAGACATATTCATGAAGGAACTGAATCATGTGAATTTTGGCATTCTCATTATAAATCATAGTGAACACAAAAGGAAGTTGCATCTAAACAAGAAGAATTCTCTAATTCTCCTTGAATAGAAAAATAAAGGACTTGGCTGAGTTAGTTTTATTTTTTATTTATTTATTTTTTTTGCACATCCTCAGAAAACAAAAAAACCACCATTTCATAGGACATTGGGTTGTCTCAAAATAATTTCTCAATTTGCAAAAAAGTTCACCATGAAAAACATACTTCTATGAAAAAATTGTTAAGATGCTGCAAAAGGACTATGAGAACAAATCTGGCCTAAGACACTTACTAGCTGGGTGATCTTGGTCAAGTCCCTTAACCCTGATTGCCTTTCCACCCATCCCAAGTGCTACAAAATAAATCAATATATATGTTGATATTCCATGACAATATAAAGGTGGGCAAAATTTTGGCCTAAAATTAACAGCAAGAAAACACAGGTACAGATATTAGCCAATATCACACCATCCAACCAAGGAAACCTCAATTAAGTTTTGAATGCTATAAGTTTATTTACCTTGGCAGTGTACTTTCCAGGGAAGCATACATAAAGTTAACACACACACATACTTTCAGAGGTTTTTTTTAGTGTTTGGGAGACTCCAAAGGAAAATGTGGGAGAGTAGACCGACTTCCAAACTCAAGGTTTACAGAGCCCTTGTGTATACCTGTGAAAACTGGACCAGCATCCTGCCAGGAAACTCAACCACTTCCATTTGAATTTTCTTAGGAAGGATAAGTGATCAGACACTAAGGTCCTTTTTTATTGAGTCATTTACTTCTATTTGTTCAATTTTAATTTTTAAAGTATTATTTCCTTCAGTTATCTTTTTTAGCTCCTTTTGTAGCCGGGCAATTGAATTTCTTGATTCAATGCATTCTTTTTCCATTTTGCCAATTTTATTTTTCAGTGAATTGTCTTTTTCCAATTCACCAATTTTGTTTTTCAGTGAATTGTTGTCTTTTTCCAATTCGCCATTTTTATTTTCCAGTGAATTGTTGTCTTTTTCCAATTCACCAATTTTATTTTTCAGTGAATTGGTGATTTTTTCCAATTCACCATTTTTATTTTCCAGTGAATTGGTGATTTTTTCCAATTCACCAATTTTGTTTTTCAGTGAATTGTTGTCTTTTTCCAATTCACCAGTCCTGTTTTCCAGTTTTTAATATCTCTGTTGCCCTGATCTCAATTTATTTCCCCATTCTTCTTCTAGTTCTCTTTTGAGATTCTTTATACAATCTTCCAGGTAAGCCTTCTGGAAGAGGGACCAGCTTAAGTCCACCTTTGTGGCTTCATCTGGGATTGTTTTCAGAATCTCAGGATCTGGGGACTTCTCCATTTTCTCTCAGTAAAAGCTGTCTATGGTGAGAGCTCTCTTCTACTTCTTACTCATGATTTTGAGCTGAGGTATCAGTCACCAGCAGGGAATATTGCTGCAGTTTCAATTTGCCCTGGGGCAGTTTGCCCAGTTGACTTCAGGTCTGAGGCTGGGCAGCTAAATCCGCACTAGGACCACATTTTCAGCTGCTCTCAATCCACCCTTTACCAAAGGCAGATCTGCCAAAGCACCTGCCTGCAAGCAGAGCAAAGTGGCCCAGGCGTCTCCCAGGGGCTTCCTGGGTGCCTAAAATCCGCCTCTGTCACAGCCCGACTTCCGCCCCTGGCGTGTTGGCATCTGATTGCGGCCAGCGGCTGATTCCCCTGAGACTAACCTCCAGAGTTTTTTCAAAGTAGATTGTTGATAGAAGTGTGTTGTAGTCCAAGTGTTTGGTGGAGCCCTCACTCCCGAACCAGTTCGGAGGCTCAATTTGTCTGGGTCTGAGGAAAGGTCTCAGGAGCTCACAGAGAATGATGTCTGCAGTTCACCATCTTGGCTCCGCCCCTACTAAGGTCCTTTTTTAAACTAAACTATTAAGCATTCAAACTCTATCATAGAGACAGCAACCCTAATGACCTGGCCACATTGTTCAGATGTCAAATATACATTTGCCAAAAAGATAATTGTATGGAAAACTCACATAGGGCAAGTGCTCATGCAGGAGTCATATAAAGCCTTACAAGAACACTCTCAAGAACTTTAGAATTGCACCAGCTCTGAAGTCAGGAGGACTTGAGTTCAAATCTGGCCTCAGACATTTAACACTTCCTAGCTGTATGATCCTGGGCAAGTCACTTAACCCCAATTGCTGCAGCAAAACAAAACAAAACAAAACAAAACAAAAAAAAGAAAAACTAGAATTTAGCTTTGGCAGCTAATGGTATTATGGGTTTAGAAGCTGAAGTAATTTGTAAAATCTTGCTGAAGATAATGGAAGAAAACAGCAATAAGGGAGTAAATTCTTAAGATATTTAAAAGGGAAGAATGGAATCAAGATGAGGGAAAAAATAGTTCAGACATCTTTATCAACAAGAAAGGCAGTTTAGAGACTATCATAATTACTGATCCATATGCCTAATTCCTCATCTATACAAAATTTTCCCAAATATAACTATTACATGTATTGAGTGGCAACCTGAAAGAGAATAGGCAGGTTTCTACCAAATGAAATGTATGTTGCCACAGCATACTACAACCTTACAAGCCCAAAAATGGCTAAAAAAGTGTAGGTATGAACTGATGCTGAGTGAAACGAGCAGAACCAGGAGATCATTATACACAGCAACAAGTCTATATGATGATCAATTCTGATGGACATGGCTCTCTGCAACAAAGAATTGTCTCAAACCAGCTCCAGTTGTTCAGTAAAGAAAACCATATACACCCAGAGAGAGGGATATAAAATGTGGACCACAACATAACATTTTCATGCTCTCTATTGATGTTTGCTTGCATTGTGTTTCCTTTCTCTGATTTTCTTTTTTTTCTTGTAGATAGGATTTTTCTTGCACAACCTGTCAAGTATTTCAACATTATTAACATGTAGTGGACTTCCTGCCTATCTAGGGGAGGGGAAGGGACTGGGGGTAAAATTTGTAACTGAAAGCTTTGTAAAGATCAGTGCTGAGGAACTACATATGTTATACAAATAAAAAGCTTTAATAAAAAAATAATTTTTTTTTTAAAAAGTGTATGTATGAAGAATACAAACAAACAACCACTGTACTATTTGACTATAAAATGCATTTGACTAGCAGTTCTTCCAGATGCTCCTTTTGTGGGTGATACTGTATGGACTGCATCAATACCTAGAACCTTTGCAAATCTTCTAAATTAGATATAATCTTTCAAAATTCCCCAAATTCATTTATCCAGGAAGGGAAGGGAATAAGCATTTGTAAAGCATCCATTATGTGCCTGGCACTAGATTACGTGTTTTACAAATATTATTTCATTTGATTCTCCTAACAATAAGTGCTATTATCACCCCCATTTTACATTTGAGGAAACTAGGCAAAGGTTAAGTGATTTACTTAGGATGACACAAGAACTAAGAATCTGAGGCAAAATTTGAACTCGGGTCTTTCTGACTCCAGGCCCAGCATTCTATCCACTGTACTTCCTAGCTGCCTCAAGAAAATATAAAGAAAACTTTCAAGAAAAACTAAGAATGCCTATTGTGTAGACTACAATGTACAGTTATACCTTCCTCTCCACTCCCTCCCCTAGATGGCAAGTAATCCAATATATGTTATACATGTTAAAATATAAGTACATATATTTTGGATATACACTACAAATGGACAATGAGCTGGGCTCAGAATTGAACAGAGCTGAGCAGGCTAGATTGCCTTAGGAAATTCTTATGCCTGAAACAAAAGCCCATTTTTTTTCACATCAGTATCTCTCCAGTGATGATGTATGTTTGAGTCATAAAATACCACAGTCTCAAAAGAATTGTACTGAAGTTGATTCAAAGATCAATAGAGAGATCAATCAAGTCAATCAATAGGCATTTATTAAGCACCTACTATGTGCCAGGCATTGTGATAAGCTCTAGGGATTCAAAGGAAGGCAAAAAATAGTCCCTGCTCCCAATCTGATTGGGGAGAGAGGTAAACAACTCTATACACACCCTATATCCAGGGAAAGGTACTAGAATTAAAAGGGAGTAGGAAAAGTAGAAGGTCAGATTTTAGCTGGAATTTAAAGGAAGGGGATGGTGGAGATGCTCAGGGTCAGCCCAGAGCCAAGAGAGATGCTCCAGCATCAGAAAGTGTTGGGGTGGGAAGGGAGGATGTAAGACTGGAAAGGTGGTGGTGGAAAAGTAAAGGGGGGTAAGTTACAGAAGGCTTTGAATGGCCAAAAGGATTTGTGTATTTCTTCTTGGGGATGACTAGGAAGCCACTAGGGATTATTCAGGGAGAGGAAAGGGTGTGTGAGAGAGTCATGGTCGGACCTATACTTCAGGATCACTTTACCTGCCGAGTTTTGAATGAATGCACTGCAATGGGAATCGGGACAGACACTAACCAATGAAGTCTAGGCAGAGATAAGGGCCTGTTCTGTATCAAGGGAAAAAAGAGATGTATCACAGAGATGTTGCAAAGGTGAAATCAACAGGCCTTAGCAATAAACTGGATATGGAGAGTGGGGGTAATGGAGAGGAAAGGATGACATCTAGATTTTGAGCTGGCAGACTTCGAGGACAGTAATAATAATGTTATAATAGTAATTATAATTATATATAGTTAATTAATTATAATAGTAATAATAGTATTATAATAGTACTATATAGTATTATATATATAGTATTATAATATACTATATGTTATAATATAACATATAGTATAATATGTTATATTATAATAAGAATAGGGACATTTGGAAAGGGGTAGGACTCTTTGGGAAAAGGTAATGAGTTTCATTTTGGATACGTTGAATTTACAATGTATACAGGACATAGGATACATATTTAATATGTCTAATGGGCAATTGAACATAAAGGTGCAAAACAGGCAAAGGATGAGTACAGGGAGACTGCCAAACATTACAAAGGAGGAATTACACAGGACAAGTAGCATAAAGGATGACAGAAAAACATGACTGGGGGGAAAAAAGGGTCATGTAGCAAGAATAGGAATAAACAAGAGTATTTCATTGAAAACCAAACAATGCTAGAAGAATACATGTTGGACGGACCTTCTTAAGGTGGACTTGGACAATAGGAGCATAGCATAAGGAGGCAAGGTTACAATGCATCGTGCATTTTAGAGAGAATATCTATCTTAATAGCAAGTAACTGGGGTAATTAGGTGGCTCAGTAGATAGAGTGCCAGCCCTGAAGTCAGGAGGACCCGAGTTCAAATCTTATCTCAGATACTTAACACTTCCTAGATGTGTGATCCTGGGCAAGTCATTGAACTCCCATTGCCTCAGCCCCCCCCAAAATAAATAAATAAAAATGATATGTAATAGATTAATAACTAATATATTACAATTATTAATAATTACTTGATTAATAATAGATAGACTCATTAGAGTATTGGTAGCAAAATAGGTGAGAAAGATAGGATAACTTTAGGGATAAATGCTATATTTTATAGTCTATAAAAACATTAAAGACACACCAATTAGAAGAGCTCTGAAGGTTGGAGAATATTCATATGGTAGAAGGTAAATTCAGTTCACTTCAGTATCATTATAAGGCATGATATTTATGGTAGATCTGCCTTAAAGATAGGTATACCATGCATGGATCACAAGGCCACTTATGGCAAGACAGTGGCAAAAAGACAATTCTTTGGCTTTTTTAATTAACTCATTTCTCAATATAGTTGATCCCCTAAATAATTCTGCAATACTAATGAAATATCTAAAAAAGTGCTAGCTAAATTTTTCCCTAGCAGGTACTAACAAATCAAGCCATACTGTTTCTAAACAATATGAATGAGGGTATAGACTATATTCTTAGAAGTACCCATTTTGTGGGTTCTTATAAAATAAAGGCTTTGTTGATTGGAAAATTTAATCTTTCTAAAGCTTTAAAAGTGGCCTCCTATTTACCTCTTGTTCACAGAGTGAAAGCTAAAGCATGAACAGAATTTCAACCAGTTTTATCATATTTTGACATCTAGGATGAAAGTTTTTTAAAATGAGTTTACTGGAACTTATCTTCTGATTTCCTCATGAATTCACTATTGAGAGGATTAGGACATTACTCAGAACATTAAATATTATTACAATCTTCATTAAAATTTAATCGATTGTGCAGGCTTTGTATAGGTTCTATAATTCCAAACATTAAAGCTAAAATTTCAAATATTGCTTATATCTGGTATTCTCCAATAATTCATACTTTAAGAAGGATTGTAGAAAATTGTGGTCTAAGGTTAAATATCTACAACTGGCTCTGGAGAGAGAACCTAGTTCTAGTCCCACCCCAGATGCACAGTTCGAATGAACTTGGACAAATCATTTATCTGTAGAATAAGAATGGGTTTACATTAGATGATCCCCTTAGGTCCTTTCTAGAGCCAGGATCCTAAAGAAAACATTTGGAAATGCACAACAGTAAAGATTGATTTATCTAGCATGAAAAGTTTTTGCATATTCTAGGAGTGGATTTTCTAGTCAATTAAGCTTAAAACCCCCTAAAGGCTAACATTTTAAAACTATTTTTGATGGATTTCTGAAATGTATTACTGCACATTCCCCATCTTATTTTATTGAACAAAATCTAATCTTTTTGCAAAGATTCAGGTTCATTATTATGAACAGTTATAAGTGCTGTGATGACAGATGAGCATCAAATGGGTACTGATGCTGTTTTTCATATCTGCTTTCTTGAACAAGAATTCCTTCTAGTTTACATGCTGCCTTTCTGAAATTATTGAATTAAAAGATTGAATGAGCTTTTTCTTCAGATAATCTTGACTGTCAGTATGTGTTTTTTGATTTGTCAACAATATCCAAAAGAAGCATTATTTCTGTATCATTAACTTCCTTGTCAGCATAAACCGGTGTTTATGTTTACATAGAAGTCTTTAAAAGACCAGATTTTGATAAAAAGTTTGTAAACGTGTTATCCTTGGGATTCTTGGTACTCCAGATGAAACAGTGGAGATGAAGAAGACAAAACTAGAACCTCATTACCGGGCCAAGGTTCTTTCCAGTATACTTTTCTGCCCTCAGAGCCTTTATTTCATCTTCTTTATTTCACCTGTCCTAAGTCATAGAATTACAGAATGTTTTTACGGGAAGAAACTCCTCACACCTCACCAGGTGGGAAACCTAGAAAGGGAGAGATTTCCCCCAAAGCTAATAAGTAGAAAAATTTAGGATTTGAAAACAGACCATGTGTCTTTTAGCTAGCAAGTTTTTATTTGCATTTGGGGAGGACCTACTTTGACGGGTGTTTAGAAGTCTCAGACTATCATCTGACTCTTTGTGATTCCATTTTCTGGTTGACGGACCAGAGGTCAGCTTGGGGATGACTGTTCATTTTGGTTTAAGAAGATGAAAACAAACAAAAAAAAAACCTGCTACGGTGTTCGCTGTTCTAATTTAGGACCATCATCTCAAAGGAGCACATTTTTGGTGACATTAATATCAGCATTTCACAATTTGCAGGCTTTACTGCCTTGGGGGAAGGGAGGAAGGAGTTCCAGGTCAACTTTTGATACACCCGGCTTTTCCTTTTCCACTTTTCCTTTACCATAAGTAATAGTTCTCAAAAATTACAGGCTCCCTTCCCTGTTTGTAGCACTTTTTATTCAATAGCCTTACTGTAATTCTGATATCTGGCAGTTCTGTTTTGACGCCATTCAATAGTAATGAAAGATCTAGGCGCTGAGGGCAGAAGAGTATACTGGAAAGAACCTTGGCCCGGGAATGAGGTTCTAGTTTTGTCTTCTTCATCTCCACTGTTTCGTCTAGAGTACCAAGAATCCCAAGGATAATACGTTTACAAACTTTTTATCAAAAGCTGGTCTTTTAAAGACTTCTATGTAAAACCCCAGAATGTTTCTACTTTGTTTTAAGACCGTTTAGTGGTATTTCAATAGTACACATTATTCTGAAGTTTGTCTATCTCTGGGGGATTTCTCTTTAAGTCACAGCCTCTAATTATTACAGCTGGAAAATAAACCTCTATTAATTTGCAAAAGATAAACTTTAATATAGATGTCTTCCCAGTTATTTGTTTTGGTTTTACTAAAGCCAATACATTTAACTTAATATCAAATTAGAAGTACCAATTTTGTGGGTTCCCGTAAAATAAAAGCTTTGTTGATTGGAAAATATAATCTTTCTAAAGCGTTAAAGGTATCCTCCCGTTTACCTCTAGTTCAAAGGGCTTGGGTTCACTCCACCTAATGCATGTGATGTTGGGTGAGTCTCATCACCTTTCCGGGTCGCGGTTTCCTCGTCAGTAAAATGAGGGGGTTGGTACCAGACGGCCTCCGAGGGCCCTTCCAGGTGTGTTCCAATCCCTATGTAATGCGGTTCTGCTGTCGCCCGCTCTAACCCGGGGCTTTCCTACAACGAGTTAGGAGGGTTTGGGGACTTTGCCGTGAATCTCCTCCCAGCTGGCGGTGGTGTGCTGGTAAATTTCTCCTCGCTAGTGCCCAGAGACCGAGCAGGAGCTTCGCGGGCCCTCGGAACTCTCTAGCGCTATCTAACCGGGCTCCGTCGGACGCCGCCCCATTGGTCAATCACCACTGTCATTCAGCGACGCAGCCAGTGCGATGCAGACGCTCATCGACCTTTCCGTATCTGGGGACGCCCGACGGTTCCAGACCCGCCCGGCACCCTCCACCGCACAGCGCTAGGAAGGGCGGCAACGAGAGCCTCCGGCGGCTCCTAAGCTTCTCAACTCTTCCCGCCTCTTCCCTACCCCCGCCTCCAGTGGTGGCAAGCGGGGACTGGGCGCGACGGGGCGGGGCGGGGCAGGACGAGACGGGCGCTGGCGGCAGCTGTCAGGGCGGGCAGACTGGCGGGCGTGCAGGCAGGCGGGCGCGAAGCGGGGCGCCCGTAGGGGCCAGGGAGGAAGGGAGCCAGCTATTGTCCGCGCGACTGACCAAAGCTCCCCGCCTAGCTAGCGAGAGAGCCGTGCTGCGCCTCCAGCCCCGGGGATAGGGGAGGGAGCGCCCCTGGGGGGCTGCGGGAGCCTCTTTGCTCCAGCGCCTCTTTACAACCCCGCGACAGGGACCCAGAGTCTCGGTCACCTCCTCGCCAAAACATCGTCCTTGTTTCCAGCTTCCCCTCCTGGCTCTGTGGCCATTTCCAGCCCCTTGGAGTCGCCGCCGCTGCGCCCAGGGCTGCAAATGGCGCCCGCCAGCCCGGCTCGGTGCCCGGCTCCTCGCCTACCCTGCCCCCCGGCAGCGGGAGCGTCAAGGGGCAGAGGTTCCCCCCACCCTGCTCCGCAGCGCTGGCCCTGAGCTGTGCGGGGCTCCCGCTGCCACGTTCCGGCGCTGCCTTGAGCCGTGGCGCTCGTGCCGCCTCTTCGGTGGCCGCCCCCGCCGCCTCCTCCCTCTCCCGCAATCAGTCGCATCTGGGCCAGCGCAGGATGAAAAGCCCGACGCCCCACCCGCCCTCTGCCCGCTCCCAGCGCTGCCACTTACCGGATACCGCGGGCTACGGGCTGGGGGGAGTCCGGGCGGCTGAACTGGGGAATTGCCCCTAGGAATCCCGTTTCCTGCCGCCCTTAAACTAGTAGCCCCAACGTGAGAGAAACAAAAGGTATTTGCTGACGTGGGCGTTGGACAGAAACGCCCGAGGGCCGGGGACACAATTAAAGGGGCAACGCACTGATTCCAGGCACCAACCAGTAGCTTCGCCCACTCCCCTACCCCTCCCTACACCCTGATGCACCCTCCGCAAAAGCCGGGGGGCTCTGATTCTGGAGCGCTATCCTGCAGAACCATTGTTTAATGGAGACTTTAATTTAAAATGCCCCTGTGCACAGCATGAGGCGCCTCCGGAGGGCAGAAGGGGCTGGGTTTCTAGCATATGGGGAGTTGGGTTTAGAAAAGAGGGAGGGACTTAGGCACACACAAGATTACTGTGCACATACATTTGACATTACTATACTTAAGTTTATCTAAATCAAATACAAATGGTTTCCTAAGAGTACAGTTTTTTTTTTTTTGCTTTTTTTTTTCCTTTATTGGAGCAAGCCCTCAGTTCTGGGTAACCCTTTCCTAAATCTAAATAGAACAAATTTCAAGATTGTAGGGTGGAGGGATTGAAATACAAGAACATAGTTCTATAGAAAAGACCCACCTCCCCTCCCCCCAAAAAAAGTAACTTTAAATGTACATTTTTGCATTTGAAAAAGGTAGAGCAGTGTATAATCTATGGCTAGATTAGATAATCCAAGGTCTTTTCAAACTCAGAGATTCTTTGATATCTTCCCTATCTATATAAATTAGAAAGTGAAAAATACTGAATTGCTAATTTTGTGCAAAAACAAAACTTCCATAGAGCTGTGATTTGATAAGCCCTGATACAATCCCACCTTGGTAGATGTCTGAGACCTTTCCATACTTCTTAGCTAGGCTTTTTCCCAAGTTTCTCCATAAAGCATCTGCCCAAGGAGGCCTTCCTTAGGTTCTTTTAATATCTTAAAGGAATCAATCTATTGTTTAGCCTAATCGTTTATGATCCTAATGGAGACGGTGAATTACTATTGTCAACAATGTAAGCCATTTTTCGTTAGCCTATTCCTTGGATTGTAGACTGGCTTTCACTGAGACCATTTTAAAAATCCAATTTAGGAGAATTTACTACAGTTTGTGTTCTATTAGTGTAAACTGCAAAAAGTCCCTAATACTATAAGAAAAGAAGTTGGCCTTTTGTGCAGATAAATTCTCCAGAAAATGATGAAGTCTTACGGTGCCTGTCTTTATGTCTGACAGTATTGCATTCAAGGGGAAACTTATGTGCTAGAGGACACACAGTTAAACTTTCAAAACAGTATGTGATAGCAGAAATTAACTTGGGGAAAAGTTTTGATCAGTGAACCTAGGTAGATTATTATCTGTATATCTTGAGGGCTTTTGTAATTTGTAGGGATTTGAAAGAACGTTGGCATTTTTCTTTGGATACATTGACTGGATTGTACTAAAATACTAATTTTCTCAAAAATTGTATATGTGAAGTCTTTACTGAATATTAGTTAGGATACAATTCTCTCTTAAGATCATGGGTTTAGAAGTAGGAGGTCCCTTAAAGGACAGTTACTCTAATCTTTCCATTTTACAGATGAAGAAACTGAGACCCAGAGATGGTAAGTGACTTGCTCAGTGTCACTCAGGTAATAAGTAGCAGAAATGGGATTTTGATTTGACTTCTCTGACTCTACATTATTATTGAGGGCACTTCCATCTTCTCACTAATCTCCTCTCCCCATTCTTATCAACTACCACTCCCAAACAATCCATTGGGTAGTTCTTTGCTTCTACCTTTGTAACATATCTTTATGCCTCCTTCTCTCTTTTGTCCTTGTCATTGTTCTGGTCCAGACCCTCATCACCTTATATTTGAACTTCTGGTAAGCCTTTTTTTTTTTTTTTTTCCAGGCTTTCTTCACCCCTCAGTTCATTGGCCATTCATCTGTCAGACTGAACATCCTAAAGCCAGGGCTTTAAAGCCCATATCAGACTCCTCTACCCCCAATTCAAAATACTCCAGTACCTTCCCCTTCAATATAAATCTTCTATTTGGCATTCAAAACCTTTCATAATATGGCTCCTTTCCAATTTTCTTGAATTTTATATCCTTTCCTCCTCCTCCCCCCTCCCCATGCACATACTCGGAGATCCAGTAATAATACTGGTTTTCTTGCTGTTCCTCAAACAAGATTCTCTTGTTTCCTGACTCGGAGCGTTTTGACTGGCTGTCTCCCATACCTGGCCCGGTCATTAGCTCCTGGCTTCCTTCAAGTCTCAGCTAAAGCCTCACCTTCTACAGGAAACCTATTCTCACCCTTCCTAATATTAGTGCCTTCCTTCTATTGATTATCCCCATTTATCTTGTATATATCTTATAATTTGTACCTAGTTTGTTTGCATGTGGTCTCCCCCTATGAACTCCTCCAGAGCAGAAACTGTGTTTTGTCTTTCTTTGCATCTGCAGCACTATGTCCAATGAATAATAGGCACTTAATAAAATGTTTATTCATTGATAATTGTGTATCCACTTCTAACTCCAATTAATTAGCATTCTAAGTATTTGTTATATGTCCTCACTGGTCATATACAAAGTTAAAGATCTAATCTTGGGGGCAGCTAGGTTGCTCAGTGGATGGATCACCAGCCCTGAAGTCAGGAGGACCTGAGTTCAAATCGATCTCAGATACTTAACAAACACTACCTGACTGTTGTGACCCTGGCCCTAGGCAAGTCACCCAATTTCCTCAACAACAATAGCAACAAAAAATCTAATCTAATCTTTGTCTTCATGAAATTCATAATATGAGGTAGTGATGATTCATATGTACAGTATATTATGTGTCCATGATACAGATTTCCAATATGGAAAAAGCAGAAGTCCTATTCTGCCACACTGGAGAAGCAGAAGGAACGACTGAAAGCTATACTTGGATCCTGAAACCTTGGATACCATGAACTTTATAGTTCATTTGTCACCAACTATACTCCTATGGCTAACAATCTCCCATTGCTTATTTCTCTCTATCCCCAAATCTCAATATTCTCTTATCTGCATCTTCCTTTATTCTACTCTATTATTGTTCCACTCTAACCCTACCACCCTTCCATGGTGCCTCTGGAATTCCCATTCATAATGAACAAATTTCTTTGTTCTGGATCTCTTTTTTCAAATTGCAGTGACACTATGACTACCCTCTCTTCTGAAATCTCCCCTCTCTGGGTTTTTGAGATATCACTCTCATGCTGCTTCTACTCACTGATGTTTCTTAAACTTCTGTTCTGGACTTGATGGGGCTGAATAAGACTCCAGGATTTTGGTTATCAAGGAGTGGGAGCTGTATTGAGCCTGGATTACCGTAAACAATCTGGAAACCTAGTTCCTCCCTGGGGCAAGCAGGGAGAAGCACTGATTTGGATCACCTGGGCCTTTTGTCGAAAACCTTAAATTGACAAAATCCAACATAAACCTCCGGTTACTATATCCAATCAGAAAGCCTCCGGTTACTATATCCAATCAGAAAGCTAAGTTATGTTACAAATTAGTTACAAATTGCTCCCCAGAAAGGGTGGTCCACTTTGTAACTAATTTTGGCTATAAACTGTGTATGCCCTTTGGCCCAGCGGTGCCGCTGCTGGGTCTGTATCACAGGGGGGTGAAAGGGGAGGGGGGGGACCCATTTGTGCGGAGGTGTTGGTGGCAGTTCTCTTTGTGAGGGGAAAGGATTGGGGGATGGGTAGATGCTCATCAATTGGGGAAGGACCATGTAGGCTGTGGTGTGTGAAATTAATGGAATATTTTTGTTCTATAAAAATGATGAATAAACTGATTTTAGAACGGTAAAAAAAAAAAAAGCTAAGTTATGATGTCAACCCTCAGGTTATATTTCTCCTATAAAAGACCTACTTTTCTGTAAAGCACCCTCCCCCTTCTCCCCAACTCTATTTTGGGATTAGACCACTTGGGAAATGTCACAATAGCTAATATTTATTAGGACCTTAACTCTTTTTTTTTTTTTTTTAGCGTTAGCACACTAGTCAATGGTATAATCTCCCATTTGCCACGACTTAATGATATCTTTCTCCTTAAAGGTGTCTTAACAATTAGCAATTGCTAAATTAATTGCTAAAACTCCTTTCCTTGCTTTTAAAAACCCATATGGACGGATCCAACCATTCTGGAGAGCAATTTGGAGCTATGCTCAAAAAGTTATCAAACTCTGCATACCCTTTGACCCAGCAGTGTTTCTATTGGGCTTATATCCCAAAGAGATCTTAGAGGAGGGAAAGGGTCCCACATGTGCAAGAATGTTTGTGGCAGCCCTTTTTGTAGTGGCTAGAAACTGGAAACTGAGTAGCTACCCATCAATTGGAGAATGGCTGAATAAATTATGGTATATGAATGTTAATGGAATATTATTGCTCTGTAAGAAACGACCAGCAGGACGATTTCAGAGAGGCCTGGAGAGACTTGCCTGAACTGATGCTGAGTGAAACGAGCAGAACCAGGAGATCATTATACACGGCAACAACAATACTATATGACGATCAATTCTGATGAACATGGCTCCCTGCAACAAAGTAATGTCTCAAAATAGTTCCAATTGTTCAGTGAAGAAAGTCATATACACCCAGAGAGAGGGATATAAAATATGGACCACAACATAACATTTTCATGCTCTCTAGTGATGTTTGCATTGTGTTTCCTGTCTCTGATTTTTTTTTTTCTTGTAGATAGGATTTTTCTTGCAAAACAACTTGTCAAGTAAAAAAAAAAAACCCATATGAATCTAGCCTGCTCTTAGCAACAGAATAAAATCTTTGCCCTTTGATTTGGAGAAGATCTAACTCTATAAATTCTTTTGAGGCAATTTGTGACACTGATTATTTTGGTGGGAAACATTCTAGTGGTCCGTACAGGGAGGGTCCATACATCCCTATACCTCATTAGGCCTTCTCTATACTCTGTAGGTGACCTTATCAGCTTCCATGGGTTTAATTGTCACAATTGACTTGCTGATTCATATTTCTAAAATCAGTCCCACTCTTTTCCTTGAGGTTCAAGCCTGACATTTCCAATTGCCAATTGAATATTTCAAATCAGACATCATAAATAACTCATTAGTTCCCTGAAAACTTGGCCCTTTTCTAAAGCCCTACTTTCTGATGAAGTGAGTCTCCCCTGTTCTTAACCTGGACATTATCCTTAATTCACTCTCATCCAAATAGTAGGTAAATCTTGCTGTTTCTACTCCATGACATCTCTCACATCCGATCCCTTTTTTGTAGCAATTTAATTCAGGCCCTTTATCACCTTCCACCTAGCCTTCTAAGTGGTCTCCGTGCTTCAAGCATCTCCCTTTTTGAATCTTTCTTCCGCACTGCTGCCAAAATGATTTTCCTTAAGCATAGACCTATTGTCACTTTTTTACTCTTTATATTATAGTGGCCTCCCTATATAGAGGAATATAAATTCCTCTGCTTACCTTTTAAAGCTTTTCAAATTTGAGTCCCAACATAATCTGTCTGGCTTCAGTATACATTATTTGGCTACAGGGAAAAAGTCAAGAGCAGAGCAGAGTAGGATCAAGGTAGAGGGAAAAACTAAGAATCCTAGAGCTCTTGGACTCAAGGATCTCCAACAGTATTTGAGAGAATGTGATTTGACCTGTCTGGTGTATTCCTTTCTCTCCCTATGCCTTGCTGATTCCACTCACTAGCTTGTTTGCCCCCTAGACAAAATAAGTCTAGATAAGGAAGAATAAGAAACAATTGAACTCAATGTTTGATAAATCTCAAAACTTTTTACAGGAGCTGCAGCAAAAACTAGCAGAGCAGTTTGGCAGTGTTGAAAGTGAATTTTGAGCAATGTGTATTAAAAATAAATAAATTTACTAAAAATAATAAATAAATAAAAATATCAAAAAAGTGGGTTTTGAGAACATAACTGATTCAATTTTGTACTATATTTGCTGTTATTATAGTTCTTTCTCTCACAACATAAATTCTTTGATCATATCTCCTTAGGTCCCTTCTTTCTCCCTATGATAAAAGAAAACTCATAGGACTTTGATTATTTCTAGGAATTCCCCATCTTCTCTTTATCCTATCTAATAAAACAGTAGTAGAAGTTTAACAAATGCTTATTGACTGATAAAGAAGATACTATTTCTTGGGTTCCCATGATGGCTCAGCTAAAGGACACATTCTTTCCTTTGAAACATTTTAAGCATCCTAGTAAGTAACTTTTCCAGACTGTCTATGCAATTTTTTCCCTCAATAGTATTTTATTTTCCAAATATATGTAAAGATAGTTTTCAACCATTCATTTTTGTAAGATTTTGTGTTCCAAATTTTTTTCTTTCCTTCCTTCCCCTCTTCCCTAGAGAACAAGCAATCTGATATAGATTATACATGTACTTTTTTTTTTTTTTTTTTGCTGAGGCAGTTTGAGGTTAAGTGACTTGCCCAGGGTCAAACAGCTAGGAAGTATTAAGTATCTGAGGTCAGATTTGAACTCTGGTCCTCTTGACTTCAGGGCTAATGCTCTATCCATTGAACCACCTAGCTGCCCCATGTACATACTTTTAAATATATTTTCATACTTACGTTATACAAAAAAAAAATCAGATTAAAAGGGAAACAAGACAGAAAAAGCAAACAAATCTTCCATCCAAATTCATAGTTCTCTCTCTGGATGTAGATGGCATTTTCCATTCCAAATTTGTTGGGATTGTCTTGAATCACCACTTTGCTGAGAAGAGCCAAGTCTATCAAGTTGATCATCACATAATCCTTTTTTATAATAGCTTTTTATTTTTCAAAATACATGCGAAGATAGTTTTCAACATTTGGAACCTTGTGTTCCAAATTTTTCTCCCTCCTTCCTCCTGTCCCCCCCTTCTCTAGACAGTAAGCAATCCAATATATTTTAATAACATAATCCAGTATATGCTTCTAAGCATATTTCCCCATTTATCATGATGCACAAGAAAAAATCAGATCAAAAGAAAAAAAAATAAGTAAGCAAACAATAACAACAACAAAAAAAGTTAAAGTACTATGTTGTGGTCCATATTAAGTCCCCATAGTCCTCTTTCTGGATGCAGATGGCTCTTTCCATCACAAATCTATTGGAACTGGCCTGAATCAGTACCAGGTACTTTGCTACACAAAAGTAGCTTAATAGCATTCAAAATCTCCTGTTCTGTTAGAAGTTTGGCTAAAGAGGGAAGGACTTCAACCTGAGATAGCAGCATTGATTGATAATGGTCTGTTAAGAACACTATGGAAGTGTTTAACCCATCTCTCTAGGATCATGTCTTTATCACTAATCAGTGTGGCTTCATCAGTACTTAGTTGAGATGTACCATAGGTCTTTCTCTGGCCCACATATACCTTTCAGGGTAATGTAAAATGTTTTGGATTGTTATTATCAGCATAAAACTGAATTTCATCTTCCTTCTTATTGAGTGAAGATTCCTGCATCTCTGTAAGCTTCATCTGTGCTTTACTTTTGATGGAATTAAATGCTGCCTTCTTAGAGATGAACTATCCTGCTGGTACAAGCTGTGGAGTTCTTGTTTTTCATTTAGAAACTTCTGAATGTCCCAGTCAAAACAGTCTTGATGTTTGTGAGTAGTCTGACCCAGATGAACAAATGCAGTGCTGTACACCAAATCTTTAAAGGTAGTCTACTCCTTTTCTGCTCTACTGTTGCCAGTTGTGTGCTGGCTCAGCTTTCCCTCTAAGTTATCAATAAACTGTTCCTGTTCAGAGAAGTGCTCAATTCTGTTGACATGAACTCTTCTGGTAGGGTTTTTTTTTGTTTGTTTGTTTTGTTTTTTGTTGGTCTTAAGGCCTCTGCTTTTTAATTAATTTTTTGGTGTGCTCCCACTTTTGTTAGATGCAAACATCTTGCAGAAGATAAGTCTATGATCAGTACAACACTCTGCCACACATTGCCTTTATCACTCTCATACCCTCTCTGTCTTTTCTCCTTATGATACCATAGTCTATTAAATGCCAGTGTTTGCTGTGAGGATACATCCATGAATTTTTATTTCATTTAAGTAAATGGAAGATAGTGATGGTGATGAGGTGGTCATAAGATGCCCAAGTCTTCAGAAGTAAGTGACCACTGCTGTTAATATTTCCAATTCCATTCCTCCCCAGGATTTGCTGCCATGTGTGTTAG
Organism: Myrmecobius fasciatus; assembly: GCA_023553655.1. Lineage (NCBI taxonomy): Eukaryota > Metazoa > Chordata > Mammalia > Dasyuromorphia > Myrmecobiidae > Myrmecobius > Myrmecobius fasciatus. The sequence goes on along the minus strand of JAJPUD010005534.1, from coordinate 58,859 downwards.
TCTGAGCCTATGCAAGCATTAAAGTCACCCAGAATTATGTTTGTCCTCCTGCATGGCTCTTTTCAACAATAAGGTGATTCAGACTAATTCCAGTAGATGTGATGGAGAGAGCCATCAGCATTCAGCGAGAGGACTATAGAGACTGAATGTGGATCGCAGCATAGTGTTTTCACCTTTTTAATAGTTGTTATTGTTTGCTTCCTTGTTTTTTTTCTCATTTTTTTCACTTTGGATCTGATTTTTCTTGTGCAGCATGATAAATGTAGAAATATGTTTAGAAGAATTGTACATGTTTAACTTTGCTTGCTATCTAGGGGAGGGGGTGAAAGGAAGGGAGGGAGAAAAAAATTTGGAGCACAAGGTTTTGCAAGGATGAATGTTGAAAACTATTTTTGCATATATTTTGAAAATAAAAAGTTATTTAAAAAAAACAAACAAGCAAAATAAAACAGTAAAAATTAAAAAAAAATAAGCTTGTCCTCTTTTGGTACATTGATGATAAGGGTATCCAGATCTTCATAAAATTTTTCTTTGACCTCATCAAGGTTTGTCATAGTGGGAACATAGGCACTGATGATATGGCATGGAATTTTCTTGCAAGTGGCAATTGTATTATCATGAGCCTGTCATTCACTCCTTTTGGTAAGTATTCAAGATTGTTGACTAGATTAATTCTGAGTGCAAAACCTTCACCAGCTTCATGGCTCTCCCCTTCACTGCAGTCATTGCAGAAAAATGTATATCCAGCTCCAACTTCAGTAAGCTGGCTTTACTTTGCCATTCTTGTTTAATTCAGGCCTGCTATTTGGATGCAATAGCTGCTGAATTTTCTTGAAACAACAGCTGTTCGTCTTTCAGGTCTACTGGATTTTGTGCTGTCTATAAGCGTGCATACATTCCATGTGCCAATGGTGAGTGGAATCATCTTTGCCGAAGGTTTTGTGCTTTTTTTTTTTTTTTTTTTTTTTTTTTTTTTTTGTATTTCAAAACACAGCTTACCACGAAAATCAGGCTAGGATTGGGTAAGCAGACAATTTTTAGGGCACCTTTTCTAGCCCCTCCCTCACACCAGGAGATGAGCAGTATGATTCCTAAAAAAACTGCTCAGATGCCCCGAGGGGCTGCCGAGTCCCACTACTGCTTCCACTGAGAAGATGCTCCTGGGCTGCCTGTGTGCAGGGTTGTGATACAACTTCCAATGCATCTGCACCTGCTGCTCCATCACTTGTCTGTTACTTCAGGAATTTGAGATAGGTAGAAATGGTAAAATGGCCTGGGGGATGTCTTTTGATTCTGGCTTGAGATGCAGTGGATGAGCCAAGATCTAAGCGCTCCTTAGTGCCCACTTTGGCTACCTTTGTAGCCTTTGGAACAAATTTAGATATAGATATGTCATATGTGGAATTGTAAGGATGCACATGTCCATCACCTGACTGAGGGTATGTATCGCATTCTTGATTGAATAAATAAACTGCAATTTCCCTGATATATCCTGAGCTATTGAACCCTGAAAATTCTTTCATCAGCAGTAAACAAAATTAGGTTAATAAATTACATGACATAATAAATTCCAAATAGGTGTGAACTTAATATAAAAGTTTACTTGAAAAAATGAATGGAAGAGCAATGGCTGAGTAATTATATAGTAAATATTAGGGATATGAAAACAAAAAAAAACTTCAGAAATTTACATTCCAAAGAAGGAGATTGACAAGACCCCATTCAAAAGCATTAACAATGGATGTGACTTTAGTTCATTGTACAGAAAGTAGAGGGAGGAAGGGCTGTGGAATAGAAGACTTGTGGAAGAGATTAGTAGGGAAGTAGAGCATGAAAGTTAGGGCTTTCTGGAATTAGTGGTCCTGGGGTAGTCACCAATTCATTGGGACAGCGGAGACTCAGGACAGAAGTTTCCTCCTGGATAGTGAATGAAAGATGATATTTCACCTTCACAATTACAGCTATAAATTAATGATTAAAGTATATGAACAGTTTTCTAACTAGTGATAGTCAAGTGAAAAAATGCTCTAAATCACTAATTTAAAAAATGTAAACCAACACAATTCACAAATTGGGATACCACCTCACACTCAATCAGATTGTCTAAGATAACAGAAAAAGAAAATCACAGCTGCTGGTGTGGATGTGAGAAAACAGATATATTAATACACTGTTGAATCATAATTTAGAACTATGATCCATGCATACCCTTTGGCCCAGCAATGTCTCTACAAGGTCTATACCCCAAAGAAATCAAAGGAAAAGAACTAATATTTACAAAAATATTTATTGCATGGATGAAAACTTTTAACCTAATGGCTTCTATCAATAAAAAATGACAAAAGTAATATGATTATATCAATAGATGCAGAAAAAGCTTTTGATAAAGCTTTTGATAAAATTCAACATTCATTCCTATTTAAAAAAAAAAAAACAACAACTTGGGGGCAGCTAGATGGCGCAGTGGATAGAGCACTAGCCCTGAAGTCAGGAGGACCTGAGTTCAAATTTGGTCTCACACACTTAACATTCTTTAGCTGTGTGACCCTGGACAAGTCACTTAACCTCACTTAACCTCAATTGCCTCAGCAAAAGCAAAAAAAAAACAAAACAAAACTTGAAAGCATAAGTATGAAGGGATTTTCCCCTAAAATTATAAGAAGCAGCTATCTAAAACTATCAGCAAGTATTATTTGTATAGAGATGAGTGAGAAACCTTCCCAGTAAGATCAGGAGTGAAAAAAGGATAACTTTTTTCACCAATATTATTTGATATTCTATTAGAAATGCTAGCAATAGCAGTAACAGAAGAAAATGAAATCAAAGGAACCTGAATAAAAAGGTAAGGTAATAAAACTATCTCTTTTTGCAAATGATATGATGATATACTTGGAAAATCCTAAAGATTTAATTAAAAAGTTAGGGGAAACAAGACACACAATACACTGTAGCAAATGATTATGGATATGTGCTTGAAAAATTTAAGTTTGGGGATAAGAATTCATTATTTGGTAAAAAAAAATTATTGGGAAAGCTAGAAAGCAGTTTGTCAAAATTAGGTATAAATCAGTATCTTACACCATTTACCAAGATAAGATCAAAATGAATATATGGCCTAGATATGAAGGATGATATCACAAGAAAATTAGAAAAACATGGAACATATTACTTATCTACTTATGAATAGGAGAACAATATTTATAAATAAACAAGAGAGAGAGCACATTATGATATGGAACTGGATAATTTTTATTTCATAAATTTAAAAAGTTTTATACAAATAAAAATCAATGCAGCCAATATTAGAAGGAAAACAGAAAAATTGGGAAAAAATTTTCATAGACACTTTCTCTGATAAAGATTTCAGATCTCAAATATAAAGAATTTTGTCAAAGTTATAAGAATGAGTCATTCCTCTGCTGATAAATGGTAAAAAGATAGGAATAAGCAGTTTTCAATGAAGTAATCAAAACTTTGTGATCGTATGAAAAAATACTCTAAATCATTATTAATTAGAGAAATGCAAATTAAAATAACTTTGAGATATCATCTTAGACCTATCAGATTAGCTAAATAATAGAAGGGAAAAGTGACAGATATTATAGGAGATGTGGGAAAATTGGGATACTAATGCATTCTTTATGAAACTACAAACTAATCCAACCATTTTGGAGAGTAATCTGGAATTATGCCTGAAGAATTATAAAACTGTGTGTATCTTTTGACCCAGCAATACCATTATTATGTTTGTTTTCCAAGGTGATTTGGGAAAATGAAAAGAAAATATCTTCTCAAATATTTATAACAGCTCTCTTTGTAGTGGCAAAGAACTGGAAATTAAGGGAATGCTGGTTAATTGGGGAATGGTTAAACAAGTTGTGGTATATGATTGTGATGGAATATTATGCAATAAGAAATGATGAGCTGGTTTATTTTAGAAAAACTTGGAAAGATTTGCATGAAATAATGAGGATTGAAATGAGGAGAACCAAGAGAACATTGTGCATAATAAAAGCAAAATAGTTCTAAGAACAATTTTGAAATGACTAAGTCATTTTGAGTATCACAAATATTCAAATAAACTACAAAAGGCCTCTGAAGGAAGATGCTATCTACATCCAGAGAAAGAACTGATAAATAGAAGTATGTATAGCATGGTTATATAGTATATATTTGTGTCTAATGATAGCCCTTCTTTAGAGTAGGTCTTCTTAAATTTTTTCTTCTCATGACCTCTTTTCAACTGAGAAATTTTACACAATCCCTGTTATATAGATAGTTCTCTATTTTGGAGATAGATAGTGTAGTTCTTTGGATTGGTCATTTGTTGATCAGTTACTAAGACTTGATTTTTTAAGAATAATATTGTTGTTTTTTTAATTTTCTTTTTTATTAAAAGCTTTTTATTTATAAAACATATGAGTGATTTTGCTACATTGACATTTGCAAAAACTTTTTTTTTTTTTATGGCAAGCGTTTCCCCTCCTTCCCCCCGCCCCCCACCCCTAGATGACAGGTAATCTAATACATGCTAAATATGATAAAGTATATGGCAAATCCAATATATCTATACATATCTATACAGTTATCTTACTGCACAAGAAAAATCAGATCTAGAAAGAGAGAAGGAAAAAAAAAACAACCTAAGAAGGAAAACAAAATGCATGGAAATATTCACAGAAAGCATTAAAATGCTATGTTGTGGTCCACACTCAGTTCCCTCAGGCCTCTCTCTGGATGCATATGACTATCTTCATCGCTGAACAATAGGAGCTGGTTTGAATCACATCATTGTTGAAGAGAACCATGTCCATCAGAATTGATCATCGTATAGTCTTGTTGCTGTGTATAATGTTCTCCTGGTTCTGCTGATTTCACTCAGCATCAGTTCATGCAAGTCTCTCCAGGCCTCTCTGAAATCGTCCTGCTGGTCATTTCTTTCTTTCTTTTTTTTTTATTTATTTCTTTTTTTTTTATTTTATTTGCATAACATATGTGTGGGTAATTCTTGAACAATAACCCTTACATAGCTTTCCGTTACAAATTTTTCCCCCCAACTTCCCCACCCCTCCCCTAGATGGCAGGATATCCACTACATGTTAATTATGTTAAAATATTGGCAAATCGAATATATGTATACATATTTCCAAACTTATCATTGTTGTGCAAGAAAAATCTTATCTACACAAAAGATATATCAGATAAAGGAAACACAATGTAAGCAAACATCAATCAAGGAGTATGAGAATGTTATGTTGTGGTCCACATTTCACATCCCTCTCTCTGGGTGTATATGGCTTTCTTCAGTGAACAATTGGAGGTGGTTTGAAACATTTCATTGTTGAAGAGAGCCATGTCCATCAGAATTAATCGTCATATAGTACTGTTGTTGCCGTGTATAATGATCTCCTGGTTCTGCTCATTTCACTCAGCATCAGATCATGTAAGTCTCTCCAGGCCTCTCTGAAATCATCTTGCTGGTCATTTCTTACAGAACAATAATATTCCATAATATTCATATACCATAATTTATTCCTGCTGGTCATTTCTTATAGAACAATAATATTCCATAACATTCATATACCACAATTTAGTCAGCCACTCTCCAATTGATGGGCATCCTTTCAGTTTCTAACCACTGCAAAAAGGGCTGCCACAAACATTTTTGCACATGTGGGTCCCTTTCCCTCCTTTAAGATCTCTTTGGGATATAGGCCCAGTAGAAACCCTGCTGGGTCAAATGGTATGCACAGTTTGATAACTTTTTGAGCATAGTTCCAAATTCTCTCCAGAATGGTTGGATCCGTTAACATTTTCATCAACAATGTATCAGTGTCCCAGTTTTCCCACATCCCCTCCAACATTCATCATTATCATTTCCTGTCATTTTAGCCATTCTGACTGGTGTGTAGTGGTATCTCAGAGTTGTCTTAATTTGCATTTCTCTGATCAATAGTGATTTGGAGCACCTTTTCATGTGACTAAAAATAGTTTCAATTTCTTCATCTGAAAATTATCTATTCATATTTTTTGACCATTTATCAATTGGAGAATGGCTTGAATTCTTATATATTTGAGTCAATTCTCTATATATTTTAGAAATGAGGCCTTTATCAGAACCTTTGTAAAAATATTTTCCCAGTTTACTGCTTCCCTTCTAATCTTGCCTGCATTCATTTTGTTTGTACAAAAACTTTTTAACTTGATATATCTATTTTTTGATTAATGATGATCTCTAATTCTTCTTTGGTCACAAATTCCTTCCCCCTCCACAGGTCTAAGAGGTAAACCATCCTACATTGTTCTAATTTGTTTGTAATATCATTCTTTATGCCTAGATCATGAATCCATTTTGACCTTATCTTGGTATATGGTGTTAGGTGTGGGTCAATGCCTTGTTTCTTCCACACTAGTTTCCAATTTTCCCAGCAGTTTTTGTCAAATAGTGAGTTTTTATCCCAAAAACTGGGGTCTTTGGGTTTATCAAACACTAGATTACTATTGTCATTGAGTATTGTGTCCTGTGAACCTAACCTATTCCACTGATCCACTACTCTGTTTCTTAGCCAGTACCAAATGGTTTTGATGACCACTGCTTTATAATATAGTTTTAGATCTGGTACAACTAGGCCACCCTCATTTGCATTTCTTTTCATCAACTCCCTTGAAATTCTTGACCTTTTGTTTTTCCAGATGAATTTTGTTGTTATTTTTTGTAGGTCAGTTAAATAATTTCTTGGGAGTTTGATTGATATAGCACTAAATAAATAGATTAGTTTAGGTAGTATTGCCATCTTTATTATATGCGCTCAACCTATCCAAGAGCACTTGATATTTTTCCAATTGTTTAGATCTGACTTTATTTGTGTGGAGAGTGTTTTGTAGTTTTGCTCATATAGATCCTGACTTTCCCTTGGAAGATAAGAATAATATTGTTAATAATATACCATAAATTGTTTAGCCATTGTATGCATAGAAATATTCTTTTTTTGTCTTTTTGTATTTAAATTAAAAATTAACATCCTAAAGATAGATATTTATTGCAGTTCTTTTTGTGGTGGCAAAGAAATGGAAACTGAAGGCATTTTCATCAACTGGGGAATGGCTAAACAATTTATGGTATATGATTGTGGTCTAAGAAATGATGAAGGGAATGATTTCAGAAAAACCTAGGAAGACTTGTATGAACTGATGTAAAATGAAGTAATTATAACCAAAACAATTTATATAACAACAACAATATTATGCTTAAAAAATCAAGTCAGTAATTGATCAACAAATGGCCAATCATAAATACTGAAGATTTATAAAGAACTACACTATCTATCTCCAAATAGAGAACTGATAAACTCAGTGCAGAATGAAGCATATATTCTTCTATTTCTTTCTTTTTCTTGCCTTTTTTTTTGGGGGGGGAAAGGGAAAGTGCTAATGGGGAAATGTGTTTGCTATGACTTCATATGTATAATGGTTATCATATTTGTTGCCTTCTAAATGGGGTGGGGAGTAGAGGAGAGAGATTGACAATTTAACTTTTAAAAATATGTAGCTATTAAATGAATCTTCAAATAGAGAAAAAGAGAGGCTTTAACAATGTGTAGAGAAAATAATTTCATGAAATTAAAAAGGTTTTCATGAACAAAATCAATATAACTAAGAAGGGAAACTCAATTGGTTAAAAAAACTTTACCAAATAGCTGATAAAAGATATTATAGGGGATTAGCATAATTGAAGGTATTATTCAAGAAAAGTCATAGAGCTATCCCTGAATCTTGCTGAGATGCTGATTACCATTTTGAGAAGGGAAGCTAGTGATAACTCTGGATAGGACAAAGCAGCAGATGGAATTGGAGAGAACAGGGTAGGCAGGAAACTCAGTCAGCATTAGAAATCCAAAATTAGGGAGCTGCAGCTGACTATGAATGACAAAGGACATAACCTCTTGATACTTGCAAGCACAAAAGACTGAACTAAACACAAATATGTGCTTGTTCTAGGAAGAACTAAAGCTATTAGAGGAAGTGTTGAGGAAGTAGTCCAGCCAAAGGAAAAAAAGGAAAATTCTGCTTGAGATATATTCTAAGGGGGCATTTATGATACATTTACTTAAGAATGTTGACACTGATGATGTGACATGCAATTGCAAATTGACAGATATGCCCTCTATAAGATTCTGCCCAACCAAGTAAATCCATTGGTGATGGATGAAGGGAAAAATCACTCAACCTATGATATTAGTGGCTTAGACAAATGGTAAAGGGAGATCAAAAAAGTGATTGAACAGCCCTTTAAGTGTTTTAAGCTCATTAAGGCAATGGTCATTGCATAACCAAGAATATTCTGTTACTATGGATCTCTAGTTACAGAAAAACACCACTGGTTTGGGACTTCTGTCCAGATGGCTTCCTGAACAGGAGGACAGTTATCCAAGTTCCAAATTCTTGTTCTATCAAAGCCTGGAAATTTGTACTCCATAGGACAGGGATCAAGAAATATATTAAGAATCTAAAGTAAGTGAATTCTTATATCCCAAAATTATTTAAGCAGTCAGCTTGAGAGTATTTAGAAAGGGGGCTATCAAAGCTAATATCAGCCCAGAGCAGCTTCCTTGGGTGACTAGCAACACTGATATTTTATAAGACTCTTTGTCCTGAGGTAACAAAAGAGAAATTCTGCTCTGACAAAGCTTCAGGGTTATCAGAAAGCCATAAGCATGGCAGTATATCAAGGAAAAACCAGCAAACCCAAGAGCTCTCAGATGCTGTGGTTTTATGATCCAAATATTCTGTTTTGAGAAACTAGACTCTGAAGACTCAGTACTTTGGATCTCAAAGATCCAGGGAAGTGGGGAACTAATTCTGTGAGGTGAAAATTAGTGGAGGAAACAAGGTGATTTTTGGAAGAAAACAAATAGATCTCACTACCTCCCCCAAAAGTGAAGGAGGGAATAGAACCTGGTATTGGCAAAAAAAAAAAAAAAAATCCCAATTCAAAGCTAGATAGATGAAAGCACCAACAAATAGAAGGGGGAGTCAAGATGGCACACTTGAGCATTCCAAATTCCCCTACAAATAACTTTTAAAGTAATACCTTAAAATGAACTTTGGAGAAGCAGAATCCACAAAAGGACAGGGAGAAATAATTTTCCAGCCCAAGACAATTTAGAATGTTGACAAGAAAGGGCTGTCTTACTAAGGTGAGAGTGGAGGATATTCTAGCACAGGTGACCTGGCTAAACCAGCAGCAGGTTGTGTCTCAGAAAACTAGCACCCACTTTGGGACTAATTGAATCAGCTTAAGGGACTGAGTTCACAGCCTATAGCTGGAAAGGGGACGAGAAAATGGGTCAGAAAGAGATAACAATGGAAATTTTGTTGGCATTGGGTATAGGACTGGGTTGCTTTGCCCAAATGGGGATCCAGGTCACAGAACAGAGTGGCAACCCAAGGGTGAGAAAGAGCTCTAGCACATTAGAGTGTGTGGGCATTGGGTCATAAGAATCCTGGTCACAGGTCCAGAGCAGACGAGTGCTTGTCATCCAGACCAAAGACCAGAAGAGCAATGACCATAACTCTTCTTAGGTCTTAACATGTTAGAAGAACTGAAAACTTAGATTCCCCAGAATTAGCCCTGAAAAGAGCAGCATGAAAAACATAAAGTTTGGGACAGTACCCCTTTCACCACAAGAGCAGAGCATAATCATAATATAAAATTAAAAGTCAAGAATTAGCCTGGAAAAAATGAGCAAACAATAACAAAAAACAACCTGACCATAGAAAGTTACTGTGGTGATAGGGAAGAGCAAAACACAAACTCAGAAGAGGATAACAATATCAAAACAGCTACATGCAGACAATTTTCAGATGAAGAACTTAAAGCCATTTATATTCATATGGGAAAATGCTCTAAATCATCATTGATTAGAGAAATGTAAATTAAGACAACTAAGGTATCACTTCACATCTCTCAGTTTGGTTAAGATGACAGGAAAAGATAATGATAAATGTTGGAGGGGATATGGAAAAAGTGGGACACTAAGGTATTGTTGGTGGAATTGTGAATTGATTCAACCATTCTGGAGAGCAATTTGGAACCATGCCCAAAGGGCTATCAAACTGTGCATATCATTTGATCCAGCAGTGTCTCTACTGGGTCTGTATCCCAAAGAAATCATAAAGGACGGGATAGAACATACATGTGCAAAAAAATGTTTGTAGCAGCCCTTTTTGTAGTGGCAAGAAATTGGAAATTGAATGGATGCCCATCAATTGGAGAATTTACATGCAAAGCTGCAAAGAAAAAAAAAACACTAATTTTTTTTCCATCTTTTTTTAAATAGCTTTTTATTTTTACAAATACTTACAAAGTTAGTTTTCAACATTCACCTTTCCAAAACCTCAGATTTCAAATTTTCCTTCCTTCCCTCTTTCCCCTCACCCCCTTCCATAGACATCAAGCAATCTAATATAGGTTAAAAATGTGCAATTCTTTTAAACATAATTCCATATTTGTCATGCTGCACAAGAAAAATCAGATCAAGAAATGAAAGGGAAAAAAGCAAGCAAATTAAAAAAAAAAGGGAAAATGTTATGCTTTGATCCACATTCATTCTCCATAATTCTTTCTCTGGTTGCAGATGGCTCTTTTTATCACATTTGTTGAAATATGAATAGACAACAAAAGTGCCCTTTCCTATAGTCTTCCTCTAGTATAATGTAATCTCCTTGAGAACAAGGATTGTCTGCTTATTTAAAAAAAATTTGGAACATTTTTAAAAATTTAGAATTTAAACACCAAAGAGTTATATATACATGTATATGTATATATGTATGTATGTATATAGTATTTCCATATACATCCAACACACACAAAAAAACCTATATAAAACTGTGACTCTACTTCTACTGTTCCATTCTCTGATTATATCCCCTCTCAAGGTTCTAGAGATATGCCTGAAGGGGTAAGGCATCTTTTTTCCTACATCCATTGGCTCCCATTTTAGGCTTATTTCCTCTACTGTTAGTAATTAACATCCTAGTTCTATTTAACTGACATTAATTATCTATTACAAGAAAAAATTTACTTGGAAAATAAAGCAATAACAAAAATCTAAAAAATGTCCCTCAGTACTCTTCCCCTATATCACCTCAGTCTCTGGACTTAATGTATTTAGATATTGCCCAATTTCTATATAATATTAATCCCACTAAATTCACACTCAAAAGTAGATAAGTCTTTGTCTCAGTTACCACTATATAAGTACTGAAAGTCACTTCTCAATCCTTCCAGCATTAATCCTAAATTGGCAGCAAAACCAGGATGCACTCAATTCTTCAACTCAATGGTTAATATTCTGATCTTCTGAAATTCACAAGATTACTTTGGGTTACTAATTTTATATATATATATATATATTAGTTGGAAGAGCTGAGCTTTAAATGATAAATAGGATATTTTCAGAGAAAAAGGGTTTTTACATTCTGTACCAGTGGAAATCTGAAAAAGGTCATTGTAAGTGATGGCCTTGTTTGTTTGTATTGATGAAGTGCTAATCCTATTTTTGAGGTAATAGGAGCACTGTACATGAATTTCCTCATCTTTCCTTTGGCCAGGAAAAAGGCAGTCAGGTAGTAAGTGATTATGTAGGAATGCAGACAGAACATGCCATAATCTTCCATCACACAAACATGAGATTTCCTGATTGTCTCAGAGTGAATCTGTATTGTAGGCAGAACAAATGTGTATGAGCAAGTCTGCAAATCCTAAATTGGTAAAGAATGAGAAATTGTAGCATTTTCTCAATTTCCAATTCTTTGCCACCACAAAACAAGAGCTGCTATTAATAGTTTTGTACATGTAGGTTCTTTTCCCTTTTTTATGATCTCTTTGGGATACAGACCTACTAGTGGTATTGCTGGATTAAAGCGTAAGCAGTTTTGTAGCCCTGTGGGCATAGTTATTATGCATATTTTTCTACAAACAAGTTCTTTTTTAAAAAAAAACATTATAACTTTAGGATATAATTTTAGTAATGAGATCACATGTGATTTTTGTGCTTCTTATATATTGGGTAATAAAAAAAACCCCAAGAGACAATTTCTAGGTAATTAAGAACCGACTTATTTATTAGGCTAGCTCAGCAATCAATAAACTGATGGTGGTTTCTCTCCATAAACAAAGACATCCAATGAAGACACTGAATGCCTTAACCACCTTTGTAAAAGGGAATGTCCTTTGCTAGTGAAAATTGATTCTGATTATTGTACATTTAGTGAGGAGGTGAGCTAGAAGTCTTAAACTCTACTATGGTGACAAAGAATATCAAAACACACACTCAGAATAATTGAACAAAGTCAAAGCTATTACATCCAAATTCTCAAAGAAAAATAAAATTGGTCTTAAACTCTGGAAGAGCTCAAAAGGGATTTTGAAAAACAAGTAAGAGAGAGAGAGAGGAAAAATGGGAAGGTAAATGAGAATGATGCCAAAAGAAATGCAAAAAGCTAATGAGAAGAAGAATGCCTTAAAAATCAAAATTGGCTAAATGGGAAAGGTCTAAAAGCTCACTGAGAAAAACAATTCTTTAAAAATTAGAATTGAGGGGCAACTAGGTGGTGCAGTAGATGGAGTACCAGCCTTGAAATTAGGAAGACGTGAGTTCAAATCTGGCCTCAGACACTTAACACTTCCTAGCTGTGGGACCCTGGGCAAGTCACTTAACCCCAATTGCCTCAGGAAAAAAATTAGAATTGAGAAAATGAAAGCTAATAACATTATGAGAAATCAAGAAAAATCAAAACAAAAAGAATGAAAAAATAATTTCTATCACTTTTCCTTTTTTATTCTTTTGAGAAGCACTTTTATCAATGAATTATTGATATGATAAACACTTTATGAAAGGTTTAAAAAACAGCTTATATTGGGAAGGAGGATGGTGGGAGAGAAATTGACCTATACATTGACAGGAGCTATTGAGGACAGTCCCCTTGACAAGCAGGTATCAGAAGGTAATAGTGAATTCTCTCAGTAAGTGCAATCTCTTTTCAGCAAGCCATTCCCACTGTCCATTCACCAATTCATCATATCTTAAGGCCCAGACATTTTATCTCACACAATTGTCTGGTTTCTGAACCATCTCCTGATGCAGAACTCTGGTCCTCTGGAAATCTCTCCTCTTAGTCACACTGGAATGAGTGGGGCTTCAGAGCAGCTTTTCTTCTTTGCTTTTCTGCTTCAGGTCACTTGCAGAGGTCCCATTTTCTGTTAAACAAAAATAAACTTATTACAATTAAAGTTAGCTTTGCCAATAACCAGGTCAGATAGTGAGAGCTAGCTCAAATCTTAGAATTTTTATAAGAATATTTCAAATCTGAAACCTCTAGATCAGTGCATTTATATTTTTAGGTTAAGCAAATTGTCATGTTGATATTTTTAAGAAATTCAAATAACTTTGGACAGAAAATGCCATCTGCATCCAGAAAAAAGATCTAAGGAGACTGAATGTAAATCAACACATGATATGTTCACTTCTTTTTACTGTTTTTTTTTTTTCTCTCTCCCATGGTTTTTCCCTTTTGCTCTGATTTTTCTCTCCCAATATAATTCATAAAACAATTTGTATTAAAAATAAATAAACCAAAAAAAAGAAAGAAATTCAAATTACAATTGAGGATTAGAAAATTCTGAACCCAATTTTTATTTTTGGCATATGTAATTATTGAATTTTTTACATTATTTTTTAAAAACCAAAATTTTACTCTAGTATTTTATTTCATTATGCACTCTAGTTATTTTTAACTGCTAATTATCCCCTTAGGAAGATGAGATTATGCTAAGGAATTAATATAAGAACACTTTTTATAAGATGATGGTCTCTAATACAAAAATGAATTGATTCAAAAGTTTCTAAATTAACTTCAATTGTAGCAAAATGTGCAGGGATGTGATATGTAGTTACATTGACTCATCAAGTTCAAAACAATGTATATTAAATAAATTATTTATGATAAAAAATTTTTAGTTATTCACTATGTTTAAATGATTAACCCTGAGTCAAATTGGCTATCCCTTTAAGTCCACACAAGATAAACCACAATTTACCATTTTGAAATTCTTTTCCTTAGCAAATAACCAAAAACTTTTATATTAACTTCAATGATAAAATTTTACCTTTTCACAAATCCTTACATAATTATCTAATTATCTTTATACTATTATGAAACATTAAGGAGTCTTATCTTAAACAGGAATATGTAACTAGTAACAGGCAGAAGACAAAGCCAAATATTCAACTACTTGGTTATTTGGAATATGGAAAGAACTAAATTCTAATACCTGTATTTTATTATAGTAGCTCAAATGTGCTCTAGTCTTTGAGGTAAAGATTTAATATTGTATTCACACTTGTTATGATTATAACAATTTGCCATAAAAAGAATAATAGGGACAAAGCTATAGTAAGGGGAAAATATTCCCCTGACTTGATGTCAGTTCTAAATTAAAGTCATAGAAATAGCTTATTGTGTTGAGCCAAGCTGAAATGGTAGGATATTTTCCATTCAATAGGAAACATATATTGGGGAAACTAAATTGAGGTAATCCTATCTTAGTACATGCCAAGAGTCATTCTCTCAGTCTTTCCCATGAGAATCCACCTATAATTCATATATATCAACACCCATGTGGTTACTGGCATTAGGGATCACTGACTCAAAAGCATTTCTTGATGATCATTCCAAGAATCAGACTCTCAATAACATCAATTACAGTCCCAATTACAGAATCTAATTTCAAACAGCAAGTACCAATAATCATATCTTTGGATGAATTCAGTTAGTAAAGATCACATCCCCTTGATAACAAGTATTAACTATAGTCTTAGATTGGCAACAGTTAAGAGATTAATCATTAAAAAATTATCGCTTATTGAACGTGATTCAAAGCATACTCTTAATGTGTATTGAAGCATAATATTTTCACTATGTTTTGTTTGATCTTTCTATCTCATATTCCCCTCCTTTTATTCTGATATGGAAATACATTTCAAGTGATTGCATAAACTATGTCAGATTGCCTCCCATCTTGGGAGTGGGGTGAGTGAAGGGAGAAAGTGAAGGAAAATAATATGGAACTAAAAATCTAACAAAAACTATTTTTACATGTAATTGGAAAAATAAAATACATTTGAGAAAAAAATTATAGCTTAATTTGCCTCTTTTAGATAGATTTACTATGAGAAGAAGAAAAATGGATATGAATATAACACAACCATGCTCAAAATTAACCAGGTGGGAAGATTTTTTTTGTATGGGAATGGGAATTTTAAAAGTCCAACCATAGATTTTACAAGGTTGCCCTCCCAACTTTATTTACATGGACAAATGTCCACTGACCTTAGATCTCAGACATCACTTTCATTTAGCTGCTGGCATTTTTCTTGAAGTGGAAGAACATTGGAACAAACCTAAAAATGGAGCTCAAAAAAAATATTCAGAATCCAAAAATTTTCACCTTAAACAGCAAAGCCTCGCTAATTACAATAGGGCTGGCCACAACTGTTGTCAATACTCTCAAGTAATAAATTAGTTAAAAAATAAAAATTTATCAGGTCTTCTAAGAAAATGTACATAAAAGATTTGTACTTAACATTTCTGTCTCCTAGTATTTCTCTTTCTTAAAAACAGTTTAAAATCCATCCTAATATAAAAAGACTGTCATTAAACTTTTATGAAATAATATAAGTGTAAATCTCTAAACTGAAAGATATTTATCTGTTATTCAACTTTGTTTTATTGAAGCAAAAAAGAAAAATCTAAGATTGGAATTTGTTAAGATTAAGTTGGCTTAAAATGTAACTTCAGTATAGACATCTCTTTTCAGATATAACTTCATAATTCATAATAGTCTTAAAATAAATTCCTAATTATCATAAATAAATTCTTAATTACCATCCCCCTCTAGTAAAAAAAAAAAAAGTTTGTAATGGAGGAAGGGATTCAGTTGTCAAAGTGAAGCAATGCCAAAAACATACCCAATTAATTTGTCTTATCATAATATCCCTAATAATCTTGCAATTTCCATAAGTGATTGCCAAATAATTTTAGATGAAAATTCCTCTTTACTTAGGCAGGTACTTCAGAATATGAACAATTTTCCAAAATTTTCTTTTTTATTTAAACTGCTCACCTCATAATGTAGTGACTTCTAGATATACTTCAAAAGTATATTTGCTAGCTATGTGACCCTGGGCAAATCACTTAACCCCAATTGCCTCAGCAAAATACAAAAAAAAACTCCCAGCATATCTGCACAGACTCATAAGCAATATCACAGATTTAAACATAAAACAAAATACATTTCTAATTTAATTATCTTAGTTATTTGATTTGTAATGTGTATAAAGATAATATCTAATATTAATCTGATAATTTATTATATTACAAGTATTATTAGAAAAGTAAACTTTAATTCTTTTGGGACATTTAATTGTTAAAAGACTGATGTAAATATATTATAAAAAATTTTTAGAACTATTGGAAAGAGTAATAATAATTTTCTGTGAACCTGGCAAAGCAAGGATCCTTTTTAAAATGTCCTCATTTGTGAAAAACAGAGTCCTAAAATTTTAAAGTTAAGATTGAGCACTTGCCTTTGTGGCAGATTGACAACCAACCACTTGCCAAATTGTTTCAAAAGCTTATACCAGTTTATAATCTTCCAAAAATATAACATACAATTTAAGACAAGAAAAAGGTGGTTGTTGTCTTCATTTATGTTGGTAATGATTTAGAAAGACAAAAAAAGAGAAAGATTTTTTAAAGTGTGGAATATGGGTATAATCTCAGGGAATCCACTAATCAATTAAGTCCCCGATCCCAGCCCACTTAATTAGATTGCAGAATGTGAGGGGCAATTATTATAAAGAATGAATTATTAAATTTAGATTTTTTAAGACTTTATGTGATTGTATTCACAACTTATAAATGTACTTCTTTGCTAGTTTAAGAAGTGTGATAATGTCCCTCAACTAAAGTAGGTGGAATTTTAGGGCAGCCATTTTTCAGTCATTATCTGGCTGCAAAATCAAGTGTGCTTTATTGTAACGAACTAGCCAGCTTAGAGTCAGTTGAAGTAAGAGGATCTCTATCATTGGTCCAGCCATCCTTAGTAGTTGAACAGATTGAGTTATGAAAGAGGAACTTCTATCCTTTAGAGGGTATTGTTGGTGGAGATGGAGCCAAGACGGCAGAGTAAAGGCAGGTACTCATCTGAGCTCTTTCCCATCTCTCTCTAAATTTCCTTACTCTAGGGATAGCTAGATGGCACAGAGGATAGAGCAGAAGCCATGAAGTCAGGAGGACCTGAGTTCAAATCTGATCTCAGACACTTTACACTTCCTGGCTGTGTGACCCTGGGCAAGTTACTTAACCCTAATTACCTCAGCAAAAAATAATAATAACGCTAAACAAATTTTAGAGCATCAGAACCTACAAAAAGACAGACTATAACACTTTTCCAACTAAAGACAACTTGAGAAAGTCAGCAGGAAAAGTCTGTTACACCAAGACAGTCCAGCAGAAAACAAGGGGTGAGCCTTGGGCCTCTGAATTAGCAGCAGCTGGCAGTTTTCAGATCTCTCAGACCAGAGACTCCAAAGACAACTTGGAAGGTTGGCAGGACAGATTTGACTCATGAGGGTGAGAGGGTCTTGGGAAACTACTGGCAGCAGGCACAGGAGGCAGCAATGTCCTTAGTAGAAATGGTTTCTGGAGTCTGGAGTTGTGGTAAGGGGTCAAGGAGCTGGACAGAAGGAGGTCTCTTCTCTAGCACTGAGGAAGGACTCTGTTACTTTAGCACATTAGAAATTAAAGCCACAATGGAGTGGAACCTTTCTCACAGTTAGAGGGTAGAAAAAAGTGTTTGAGGTCATTCCTGAGATCACAAGACATTGGAAGAACTGAAAACTTACATGTCTCTAGAAAGATCTCTGAAAACAACAGCACAAAGCCCCTGCAGTTTGGTACATCGCACTCTCCATCCTGGAAACAGAGCTTTACTTTAACAAAGAGTTAAAAGCTGAGGAATAGGCTGAGGAAATGAGCAAACAACAGAAAAAGATTCTAATCATAGAAAGTTACTATGGTGACAAGGAAGATAAAAGCACACATTCAGAAGAAGATAACAAAGTAAAAGCTCCTACATCCAAAGCCAAGAAAAATAAGAATTGGGCTCAGGCCATGGAAAAGCTCGAAAGGGATTTAAAAAATCAAGTAAGAGAGAAAAAAGTAGGAAAAGAAATGAGTGATGCAAAAGGAAATGCAAAAAGCTACTGAAGAGAAAAATGCTTTAAAAAGCAAAATTGGACAAATAGGAAAGAAGGTACAAAAAAGGTCACTGAGGAAAAAAAATCCTTAAAAATTGGAATTGAGCAAATGGAAGCTAATGATTTTATGAGAAATCAAGAAACAATCAACAAAATCAAAAGAATGAAAAAATAGAAGACAATGTGAAACATCTCATTGGAAAAATAATTGACCTGGAAAATAGATCCAGGAGATAATTTTAAAAATTATTGATCTACCTGAAAACCATGATCAAAAAAAGAGCCCAGACATTTTTCAAAAAATCATCAAGGAAAACTGTCCTGATACTCTAGAACCAGAGGGTAAAATAGAAATCTGAAGAATCCACTGATCACCTCTTGAAAGAGATCCCAAGAAGAAAACCCAAATTTTGAAACTCCTATGTCAAGGAGAAAATAGTGCAAAAATCCAAAAAGAAATAACTCAAATATAATGGAATCACGCTCAAGATAACACAAGAATTAACAGCTTATAAAAGGATTGGAGGACTTGGAATATGAGCAAAAGAACAAGGATTATAACCAAGAATCACCTACCCAGCAAAAGTGAGTATAATATTTTAGGAGAAAAGTGGAAATTCAATGAAATAAAAGACTTTCAAGTATTCCTGATGAAAAGTCCAGAGCTGAATAGAAAATCTGGTTTTCAAATCTAGGACTCAGGAGAAGCATAAGGAAGTAATCAGGAAAGGGAAATCTTGAAGTGTTTAATGATTTGTCTGTTTTCATTCCTACAGGGGAACATACTTGTAAATCATAAGAATTTTTTCATTATTATGGCAATTAGAAGAAGTATATATAAACAGAGGGCATAGGTGTGAATTGAATATGAAGGTATAATATCTAAAAAAATAAAATTAAGGGATGGGAGAGAAATGTACTGAAAAAAGGGGAAAGAGAGAGGTGGAATTGTGTAAATAATCTTTCATAAAAGAGGCTAAAATAAGCTTTTACAGTGTAGGGGAAGAAAGGTCAGAGGAGGAATAAGTAAACTTTACTTTCATTAGAATTGGTTCAAAGTGAAAATAACATACACTAAATATAAGTATAAAAAATATATTTTAGCCTACAGAAAAGTAGGAAGGGAAAGAGATATAAGAAGGGAGAAGCTGATAAACAAAAGAGCATATTGAAAAAAGCAAAACACTTTTGAGGAAAGTCAGGATAAAAAGAGAGAATAGAATAAATGGGGAAAATACAGTTAGCAATAGTAATTGTGAAAAGAATTTTGAATTAAGTTTCTCTGATGAAGGCCTCATTTCTAAAATGTATAGGGAATTGAATCAAATTTTTAAAAAATTAAGATCCATTCTCTAATTGATTTAAGAAAAGATATGATTTATGCCCAAAGGACTATAAAATCATGCATATCCTTTGATCTCATAGTATCACTACTAGGCATGTACCCCAAAGGAGATTTTGAAAAAGGAAGAGGACAAAAATATACAGTTCTTTTTCAGGGCAAAGAATTGGACATTGAGTGATGACTGTTATTTGGGGAATGGGTGGATAAATTGTGGTATGTAATTATGATGGAATACTATTGTTCTATTAAAATGATGAGCAGAAAAGGTTAAAAACTGAAAAATGATTAGATACCCATTAATTGAGGAATGGCTGGATAAGTTAATGTATATGAAAGTAATGGAATATCATTATCATTGTTCTATAAAAAATCACAAACAGGCTGATTTTAGAAAAGCCTGGATAGATTTACATGAACTGATGCTTAGTAAAGAAAACAGAACCAAGGAAACACTGTATACAATAACAAGATTGTGCTATGATCAACTATGAGTCTTGGTTCTTCTCAGAGGTTCAGTGATCCAAGACAATCCAAATAAACTTTGGATGGAAAATGCCAGGAGTGAACTATGGAGACCAAATATAAATCAACACATGCTATGTTCACTTTTTTTTTTCCTTTTTCTTTTTTTTTCTCATAGGTTTTTCTCTTTGTTCTGATTTTTCTCTCTCAACATGATTCAAAAAAAAAATGTGTTTTTTAGAAAATGAATGTACATGTATAACCAAAATAAATAAATAACTTTCCATGTGCCTTCTTCATTGTGGTGGGTTAGGAAGGAAATGAAAGCATCTGGAATTCAAAATTTTAAAGACAAATGTAAAACATTCTTTTACATGTAACTAGGGAAAATACAAATATTAAATAAAAAAAATTTTTAAAAGAAGGTATTGCTGGGGCAGCTAGGTGGTGCAGTGGATAGGGCACCAGCCCTGAAGTCAGGAGGACCTGAGTTCAAATCTGGTCTCAGACACTTAACATTCCCTAGCTGTGTGACCCTGGGCAAATCACTTAACCTCAATTGCCTCAGCAAAAAAAAAAAAAAAAGAAGAAGGTATTGCTCTTCTCTTTTTATTTTTGTTTTTTTTTTTTGTTTTCCTAAAGGGGTGGCTATGAAGGGAATTTTTCTCCTCATCATCCCTGACCAGCAATTTCATCTTGTTGAGATAAAACTCACCCAATAGGAGATATTTCACCCAGCAGGGAGAATGTGCAAATTGAGAACTAAAAAGAAGTAAAGGTCTAGAGAACCCAGCAAAGTGATTCATCCAACAGAGAAGCTCTACTGAAAGGAAGCAATGTGAAAATATTACAAGAAAAATAAGGGACATTAAGATTCTGCAGTGCCTGAGAGATGGGTTTCCTTGGTCACCATATATTTTTTACATGTGTCTTTCTACTAGTACATTCTTTGTATATGCTCTTCCCACTAACACTAGATGTATTTGCGGGGAAGTGTGCTCAATGTTTATGGGAAAGATGTTTTGTTTCTACTGTTATTACTACTGCTGCTGCTTTTGCTACTGCTGCTGCTACTCCTCCTTATGCTATGTGCTATTGTTCAGTCATTTTCAGTTGTATCCAATTCTTCTTGACCCCATTTGAGGTTTTCTTGGCAAGGATGCTGGTAGGATTTGCCCTTTCCTTCTCCAACTCATTTTACAGATGAAGAAATGGAGGCAAGAAAGATTTACTGACTTGCCCAGGATGAGAAGAAAGAAAGAAGAAGACAACTACTTGATAGAGATGGAAAATGATAATAGATGAGAGAAAACAGAGTTACTCAACTTTTATTTTGCTTTTTTTTTTTTTTTGCTTTTTGTTGAGGCAATTGGGGTTAAGTGACTTGCTCAGGGTCACACAGCTAGGAAGTGTCTGAGACCAGATTTGAACTCAGGTCCTCCTGACTTCAGGGCTGGTGCTCTAACCACTGCGCCACGTAGCTGCCCCTTTTGTTTTCTTTTTCAAAGATTTCTGGACTAAAAAGGAAAGAACAAAGAATTTGAGACCCAAAATTAGTTGTTGTTGTTAAATTATGTCTGACTCTTTATGACCCTGCTTGGGGTTTTCTTGGCAAAGATATTGGAGTGGTTTGTCATTTTCTTCTCCAAATTATTTTACAAATGAAAACTGAGATAAACAGCGTTTAAGTAATTTTCCCAAAGTCACATGACTAGTAAGGGTCTAAGGCTAGATTTGAAGTCATAAAGATGGATCTTCTTGATTTCAGACTTGGCACTTGATTTTTAGATTAAATAAGAAAATAATTCAGATAAATTATAGTACCTGGTGTATAATTTGGATTCCTGGAAAAAATTCTAAAATATGTTTTGTAAATATCTAAATGGTTTATGAACCTCTGGGGGAAAAAAAGCAGTGATCACTAAAAGCTGTCATAGCTTTATTAAGAATGGGACAGACTAACCTCATTTCCTATTTTGATAGAATTATGATATTAGTAGATCAAATGAATGACATATATACTTATATATTGTGTATTTAATGGAGGCACAAGGAGAGGGAGAAAGATTTAGAATTGGTAGAATAGCTATATCCAAAGGAAAGTTTCTAATAATTCATCATCAATTTGCAAGGATATCTTTAGTGGCATAATGTAGAGATTTCTGCTTGGATTTAACTACTTGACGTGTTTATCATTTATTTGGATAAAGATTTAAATGGCATGCTTACCAAATTTGTAGATGACACATTAAAATGGGTAATAGCTAATATTTTGGATGCTAAAGTCAAGAATCAGAAAAATATTACCACATTAGAATATTAGGTCAGATCTTCTAAAATTAAATTTAAGAGGGACAAATAGAAAAAAAAAATTAATTGTCTTCAGAAATACAGCTTTATAAATACAAACTGTCGGCAGCACATAAACTTTCTAGCAATTTGTCTAGGACTTAGTAAATGCAAAGTCAACATTATTCAAGTTATGATGTAAGAGCCAAAAAAAAAAAATCTAACATTTGTAAGCACTTTGTAATTTGCAAAGTGATTTACATATATTATCTCATTTGATTTGATTTGATTCTCATGACAATCTATAAAGGAAGTTCTGTTGTTAACTATTTTATAAATTAGGAAACTGAAACTAAGAGGACTTAAGTGACTTTCTCCTAGTTATATAACAGTTAGTAAAGATCTGAGCTATTAATGTCAATTCAATTCTACCTGATCTACCTGACCAGCACTCTACTCTACTCAACTCTACTCTACTCTGCTCTAGCCACCTGCTTCAATATGTTCTTTCATTTATTTGGTAAAAATTGTTCTCTCAAAAATTGAGACAAATTATTTTATTAGAATTTTAAAATAACTTTTTTTTTTCTTTTTTGGCTGAGGCAATTGGGGTTAAGTGATTTGCCCAGGGTCACACAGTTAGGAAGTGTTAAGTGTCTGAGGCCACATTTGAATTCAGGTCCTCCTAACTTCAGGGCTAGCGCTGTATCCATCCACTGCACCACCTAAAATAACTTTTTTATGCTATTTTATTGAACAAGTTAGACTTAATTGTGATATATGAAACTGTGTATCAGTCAGTCACTAAATATTAATCAAGTGCCTACTGAGTGCCAGGCACCCATGTATTAAAAAAAAAAAAAAAAAAAAAAAAGAGGCAAAAGACTGTCCTGACTCTCCAAGATTACAATATAATGTGGAGAAAAGAAAGAAATATGTACAAACAAGGTATATATACTATATTTTAACATATTTAACATGTATTGGACTATCTGCCATCTGGGGAGGGGATGGGGGAAGCAGGGAATAATTTGAAACAGAAGGTTTTACAATGTTGAAAAATTACCCATGCATATGTTTTGTAAATAAAATGCTTTAATAAAAAAAAAGAAAAAGAAAAAAGAAAAACATGGAAAGACTTACATGAACTGACACAGTGAAATGTGCAAAACTAGAAGAACATTGCACACAGTAACAGCATGATGATTTATTATCAATAATTTAGCTATACAGTGTTCCAAGACAATTTTGTAGGATTGATGATAAAAGATTCTGTTCATTTCCAGAGAAAGAACCAGTAGAGCCTAAATGTAGATCAAAGATACTTTTTCTTTATTTTCTTTATTTTTATTGAATTTTTTGTCTTATTTCCTTTCATAGAATGACTTATGTGGAAATGTGTTTTGCATAATTATGCCATATATAACCTATGTCAATTTGCTTATCTTCTCAATGAAGATAGAGTAGGAGAAAATTTGGATCTCAAAATTTAAAGAAAAAAAGTTAAAATAATTTTTCATGTAATTGAAGGAAATAAAATATTAAATAAGATTTAAAAAAAAACGAATTATATGTAGGACAAGAAGGATGTAAATAAGTGAAGGGTTGGAAAAGACTCTCTATAGAAGATGAGACAAGGATTTTACCAGTAAACATAGTAGTGTAGGAGAAGCCTTGTTCCAGGAAAATCTCAGTGATACAAAATGGAAGTTCCATAGAAACACCTTAGAGCAGGAAACACATTTTATAACTGATTCTAGTTGACTAACCATGTGGTGAATAGGATCTTCTTTAATTAACTGTGGTAAAATTTGAAAGGGCAGTGGTCAACCTAGATCTTCCTCTGTTGCTTTAGCTTTTTTCTTGGTTTGATATCTCTTTATTTGACTCCTTCCTGGCTGACAAATTCTGTGAGGAAAGATGCCTTGTGCTCTCCCCCTTTAAGGCCAACATGTTCTTGGGGTTCAAGGGAGACCAAAAATGTTGGGGTTCCAGACCAGTATCACAGGGTATCTCAAAAGAATTTTCAGGCTCAGACCCATCTCCTAGTCACGGGGGAAAGTTTATTATAATTGTAATGCCAGTTAAGTGGACTCAATTACAAAAACATTAGCAAAGAGCTAGGAACAAGAAGGTAAATGTATAGGGAAATATTAGAGAAACCAGATGCTTCATGTCAGTGATATATGCTAATCTGGTGGCTTTGAGCAAGTGCAATTCCCATAGTTCCCTAAGTAGAGCTCATTGATGGGGAGAATGGAAAGGGGAAACCTAGAAATGTTTTTAGGCCTGAAATATCAATAGATCAGTGGCGGGTACCCAATTTTGTTCTGTGTCTTTGTTAACTTTAAGGTACTCATTAGGCTCAGAAACCCTATTATTACTGACCAACAGACTGTCTATCTGATAGCCTGCTATATTTGTGGGCTCAGCATCCTGGTTGTATAAAGTAAACTAAGGCAGATAGCCTAAGAGGAAAAAAAAAAACCAAACATTTCTAACTACATCACTCCCAAGGCCAGGTAGCCTTAGGCTTCTTGCCACATCCTTCCTAAGAGTTGCAGCACATCATTCTTCCCTCAAGCAGTTGGGACCCAAATTCATTTGGGGCAAAGGGATGAAGGTCTCATCTTCTGGACCTGTTTCAGGCTGACAAAGGGTATAGAACTGTCTGGTGGGTTCCAGACTGAAGAGGGGAAATGCATGACTTGAAGAGGTTGGCAGCAGCATACATGGGATCCTGAGCCTCACAATCAGGTAGAAGGTGATATCCAGGTTGAGCAAGTAGTTTGGAGGTGCATGACTTGGAATCTAGATAAGAGACAAAGCTCTCAAAAAGATTGAAAAACAATTGGCATGGAAACATAAGTAAACCACACCCTTGCAGGTATCCCAAGTTAAAAGACTTGGGAGGGTACTTAAGGACTCAATTCCAGAACAGTACATATCAAATAAGGCATTTATAAGAAAACATATCTGCACCACAGGACACATAGTACAAATATATGTTATTTCCACACTAGTAACAAACTTGAATAAAACTGACTTTTTCAGTGAGGTAACAAAAAAAAATTCCCCAAGTTATATTCCTTTTTTTTTTTTTTTGCTTTTCACTAAGGCAATTGGGGTTAAGTGACTTGCCCAGGGTCACACAGCTAGGAAGTGTCTGAGACCAGATTTGAACTCAGGTCCTCCTGACTTCAGGGCTGGTGCTCTAACCACTGCGCCACCTAGCTGCCCCCCAAAGTTATATTCCTTTAAGAAAAACTAATTGCATTAAAATTCTCTTCTCCAAACCATATTGAAGATGTTTTAGATTTTAATTCCAATAATCAATAGAATAACAGGTTTTAGCTATTGTATCAATTGAAACATTTAAGGTCATTATTTCATACAGACATATACATCTAACAGGCAGATAACTAGGCCAAATACTCATTTACCTGGTTGTTTAGGATATAATGACTTTGGATGTTCAGATTGAAAAAAGCAAGGTCTTACATACTTGTATTGTGTTCATGGCTTCAACTGATCGTTTGCTCTGATTATAGAAATTTGCATTAAGAGAAAAATAGGGACATAATATAACAGGATCAAACTGGTCCTTAGCCTAAAGGCATATATTTGACAGGATAAAGTATCCTTAGCTATGTGTAACTTCAGGTAAGAGTCACAGTTGATAACCAGTCATGCAGTATCAATTCTACCTCATAGCCAAACAGGAATAAATTAGGTGGGAAACGTTACTATTCAAAGGAACACAATTGGGAAAGTGATTCACAAGAATAGTATCTTCAGTAAAGCTAAAGTTGTTCTCTAAGCTTTTAACCCAGATACAGACCTCCACCTGCTAAAGTTTAAGATCACATCCCTCTGACTAGCCTATGATATTTTTCTGAGATGGTGGGGTTACTGACTTGATGGTCCATCAGATAATCACACCTGAATTCAAAACTCAAAAAAATATCAGTTATAGTTACAAGAGATTTCATCTCAAATAGCAAGTTTCATTAATCACAGCTTTGGGCTAGGTACAATTATTTTTACTTTCATGAAGTTTCAATAAACAGTAAAAGTTCACCATAACTCATACATATAAAGAATTTATCTAACATCTTGCACATGTTTTCTTTTCTTCTTCTTCATGAGTTTAAATTCATCCTGTTTTAAAGAGGAATCATTAGAAATAATTCCTATGTAATAAACATACTTGTAAATTATCAGTAAACCCATTCCTTGTTTGGGACCTATAATACCTAAGCAAGTTTTTTTTTAAATCTGGGTTGATGACCTTATTCATGCCAATGGTTTCAAGAAAATGGAAAACTTACAAATTAAGGAGAGTTGACAGGGCCCCCAGAGAAGGGGCTGAGCTTACTGCTCTTTCCTGTCCTTAGGGCTGCTGTGGGTTGAATTTACATTTTCCTCTATTTTGTGAAGGGGTAAGGAAGGGGCTGCACATACTCATACCCCAAGGCCAAGTGATAAGGCTTTCATTTCATACCTCTTTTTCCACACACAGTCATTAGCAGTTTTAGATTTTAACATTACGAAGTTTACAATCTTAGTTTTCATAAGTGACAACCAAATAGTTTAGCTGTAACTTTCTTCTAATTCACAATTTTGCAGAGTTGGCCTCATATCATTAATAATAAAGTTTCCAATTTCAACATAAATGACAATTTTAAAAGTTATATTAAAGTTGATCAATACTTAATTTTAGTTTGTGAGATTTCTTAAATTCTAACTAGATATTCTAATCAAACTCAATTGCCTTTTAGTCCACAGAAGCATTTTCTCTTTTTGTGAGTCAGGAAAGGGCTAAGTTCCAGTTTTTACTTTAAAATGCAGTGGAATTTTTTTACTGACACAGCCTCCAAAAGTCTGACTCCCAATAATGCAAAAACAGGCTGTTTGCTGCTAGAGTTTTTAAAGTGGCAATGAACTGATTTTTCTGTTTTCACAAAGTTCCCAAATTTTTAAACCCCCTATTAACATTGTCAGTGTAAATAGGTTACAATTTACATATATCCCTTTAATGGGTTTTTAGTAAAGCCCCTTTCAAATGGCTGTTGCTATCACATCACAAATAATAAATTTCAATGAATTATGTATATATTTTTTCTTTCCCTCATCCTTCTATACATGTGTTCCTGATGCAGTCAGAAAAGGAGGGAAGTGGAAAGAGAGACTCTCTTTCCTCTATGCATTATCTTCCTAGTCCTAGGGTTATCAAGCATGATGACCTTAATTAAGTTGAATTCACTTCCAAATCACTTTATGCACACAAAAATATAATTTATCTCAATAATTACATTATATGTTGATCACATCTAAAAACCCATATAAAGTTATCAAGTATGAAGCAATTAAATCCAATAAAATAACTAACATTCATATAGTATTTGCTCTATGCTAAACAGTTGTATAATCATGTGATCCTCACAACTCCTTGATGATTAATATCAGAATCTTTAGAATCTGCTGGAAATGTTTTTAGCAGTTCTATAACTAATTATCTAAGGTTTGGTTTTTTATTGTTTTTGTTTTTCCTCTGTAGTCTCAACTTAGCCAGTGTTAGGACCATAGAAAAAAAGTTTTAGGTGGGGGTTAGGAATGCTCATAAATTTTTCCCACTGTTACCTCTTTAGAAGTTTTTCTTGCTGGCTGCATTTTAAATCTTTCAAGGTAGCAGAATCTAGCTTATAGACATTCTGCAAACAGAGATGAAGACACAAGCAAAAATGGCAAGACAAATACAAACAACAAAGTGACATTGTTGGGTAATTTAGTATCCAAAAACATTTTGCAAGACTTTCTAAAATACAATTCTCAAGGTGCTCCAAATCCCTATTGATCAGAAAAATGCAAATTAAGACATCTCTGAGATACCACTACACACCTGACAGATTGGCTAAGATGACAGGAAAAGATAATGACAAATGTTGGAGGGAAGGTGGGAAAACTGGGACATTGATACATTATTGGTGGAACTGTGAATGGATCCAACCATTCTGGAGAGTAATCTGGAGCTATGCTCAAAGAGCTATCAAACTGTGCATACTTTTTGACCCAGCAGTGTTTCTACTGGGCCTATATCCCAAAGAGATCTTGTAGGAAGGAAAGGGACCCACATGTGCAAGAATGTTTGTGGCAGCCCTTTTTGTAGTGGCAAGAAACTGGAAACTGAGTGGATGTCCATTAATTGGAGAGTGGCTGAATAAATTATGGTATATGAATGTCATGGAATATTATTGTTCTGTAAGAAATGACCAACAAAATGATTTTAGAGAAGCCTGGAGAGACTTGCATGAACTGATGCTGAGTGAAATGAGCAGAACGAGGTGATGATTATACACAGCAACAAGACTATATGATGATCAATTCTGATGGACATGGTTCTCCTCAACAGTGAGATGTTTCAAACCAGTTTCAATTATTCAGTGAAGAAAGCCATATACACCCAGAGAGAGGGATATGAATGTAGACCACAACATAACATTTTCATGCTCTCTATTGATGTTTGCTTGTATTATGTTTCTCTTCTCAGATTTTTTTTTCTTGTAGATCTGACTTTTCTTGTACAGCAAGGTAATTGTAAAAATATGTATACACATATTCTATTTGTCAAGTATTTTAACATAATTAACATGTATCAGATTTTCTGCCATCTAGGGGAGGGTTGGGAGCTAGGGGGGAAAAATTTGTAACAGAAAGCTTTGCAAGGGTCAATGTTGAAAAATTACCCATACATATGTTTTGCAAATAAAAAGCTTTAATCAAAAAACAAAAACAAAAACAAAACAAACAAATAAAGTACAATTTTCAGATATGGAACCTCAGACCATTATTTTTCCCCATTTACTGATCAAGTCCAAAATGGTATTGTAATTTAGTGGTCCATGCACTGGCCATTTCTCTCAAACTTCTTAAGTATATTGTGGCCAGGTTATATTGCAGAGAAAAACTAGGTGCTTGCATTAAAGGTCCTGTGTACCAAATTTCTCCCAATTGATTAGCAAGCAGCCCAGAGGGGAATCTCTGGGGAATGAAGGTCCCTGCCCCATGCTTCATGACTTCCTTCCACACTTCAGTGTCCCAAAGGATAGATGGAGAAAGATAGAGGAAACAAATCTAACAAGAAGGAGGATAGGGACAAAAGTATTGTGAATAGTAAAGTGATTACTTAAATGGCCATGGGGACATATGCCAAAGTGTCTAAAAGTAGTTAAACATTTGGTAAAGAAGATGACAGGTTGAGGGAGTCTCCAATCAGGGGCATTTCTTTTGATAGGGCCTTCAGGAATACCAAAGTGAAAAGGAAGGCTCATCTTACAGAGAAAAGTGTTCTAGTCTGACCAAAGAGCTATTCCCCACTGGCAGGAATCCACCAGATGGGTCAGGGAAAGCTGGAGAGAACACTAAGAGCAGAGCTCTCATCCTTGGGATGTGTGGTCAAAGGGGCAAAGCAAATGATTTAAGAAGTGTGGGAGAAAGCAATTCACCTGGAGAGAATATGATCCATTTTCTCCACCTTCCCTGATTTTTAAGTGCTCCACCCACAGTTGGGTGATTTATGATATGAAGGCTGGGCTATTGTAACTCTCTAAAGAGCTGGGCAGATCAAAATGACATATCAACAAAAAGCCAGAAGTAAATTTGAAATTCCTGTATATGACATATGTGTAAACCTGCCAGTCTCGGGGATAGGTACCCCTTCTCTGAACAGGTTTTAAAAGAGAAAGGTTTAATAACACTTTCACTTGAGCAACCACACAGAAGTAGAAAGAACACATCCCCTTTCTTTTGCAAGGGCCTTTTATAGGATGGAATATAAGAAATGGAGAGTTGAGGAATAAGGTCAATATAATAGATTGATGGACAGCCTCTTTTGTGGCTTCATCAGCAAGCCAATTTCCAAAGACTTGGTCTATGCATATCTAATGTTGTTTATAAGAAAACTTGTTTGTACCACAGGACACACAATACAGATATTATTTCCATACAAATAACAAATTTGAAAATAATTGACTTTTTCAGTGGTGTAACACAAAATAATCTGTTATGTTCCTCTAAGAAAACTGATTGCAACAAATTTCTCTTCTCCAAACCATATTGAAGATGTTTTAGATTTTAATTTCAGTAATCGAAAGAATAACAGGTTTCACAGACAGTTGCATCAATTGAAATATTTAAGGACATTATTTCATATAGACATATACATTTCAAAAACCAACTTTTTTTTTCCCTTGAGGCAATTGAGGTTAAGTGACTTGCCCCAAATCACACAGCTAGGAAGTGTTAAATGTCTGAGGTCAGATTTGAACTCAGGGCTGGTGCTCTATCTACTACACCAACTATCTGCCCCAGACATATACATCTCATAGGCAGATAACTAAGCCAAATACTCATTTATCTGGTTGTTTAGGATATAATGAGTACACATGTTCTGATTGAAAAAAGCAAGGTCTTACATACTTGCACTGTGTTCATGGCTTCAAATGATCACTTGCTCTGATTATAGAAATTTGCTACAAGAGGAAAAATCAGGGACATGATTTTAACAGCATCAAACTGATCCTTCAGGCAAAAGCCTAAAGGCACATATCTGGCAGGATAAATTACTTCTATGAGTTCAGCAAGTCAAAATATACTTATTTTAGTGATTTTAGAAAATGTTTTTATTAATAATTTTCATAATCTAGTCTAAGAAGAATTAAGGTCCAGCTTCTCCTCTATATTTCCCCACTCACATCATTTCTAACTACATCACTCCTAAGGCCAAGTTGCATTAGGGTTATTACTACATCTTATCTAAGAGCTTCTTTGAGTTCCAATGTTTTAAACTTTGGTTTGGTGAAATTATTCTCTCTTCTAAAGTCTAATATATCCTTATGAATTCATTTGACTAATCTGTATAATGTCTCCAATTTCTGTAGTGATCCGTGATTATCTTTTTGCATCAAGTGTTAATGGAAAGGAGCAAAGGTGAAAAGAGTTGGTGAACTGTTACCTACCTCTTGAAAAAAGCAGGTAAAGAGTAATGTTTGTACTGAGCCTCAAAAGAATCATACCTACAGATGACTTATATTTGAGATGTGGTAGATGTCATTCTGTGTCAGCACTCCTCTTGGATATAAATAAAGGTGAATAAAGGAGTGAGCATCCAGCAACCACTCTCTTCTTGCACTCTACAATGGCAGAAAACAGTATGCCTTGGATATATAGAATAGTGCTTTCTATATCAGATCTCTATTCATATTATATGTGGATCAATTTATATTAGACAGAAGCACCACACATCTATATTATATTAGAAAGTCTTAAGTATCATTTAGTCTTAATTACTTTATTAATGCTATTACTGCTATTCCATTTCTTAATTCATCTATTTTCTTTTTCTTTCTAAATATATTCTGAAAACATGTTACTGTGATCTAGAAAGTATGGCATACAGATATAAGAAGAGGCAGATGCCTACTCAGGCGATCCAAAGGAGGAAAAAGTAATTAGGGATTGGATATGGTAAATCTTTGAATACAGGGAAACAGCAAGTTTACTTGCTGAACTCCCAAGAATTCTATGTCTCAGAGCTTCAGGTTGAGGAAGGCTCTAGAAAACAGTGAAAAGTGAATGTCCCAGGTCAAAAATCAAGGGACTCCTAGACCAATTCTGAAGAGAAGCTAAAATCCTCAGAAAGATGACCAATGTCAACAAGACCTAAAATCTTTTTTTTAATTATTATTATTAAAGCTTTTTATTTACAAAACATATGCATGGGTAATTTTTCAACATTGACCCTTGCAAAACTTTCTGTTCCAAATTTTTCCCTCCTTTACCCCACCCCCTTCCCTAGATGGCAGGTAGTCCAATACATGTTAAATATATTAAAATATATGATAAATTCTATATATGTATGCATATTTATATAGCTATCTTGCTGCACAAGAAAAATCTGATCTAGGAAAAAAAAAACAAAAAACAAAAAACGAAAAAAAAAAAAACGTGAGATGGAAAACAGAACGCAAGCAAACATCAACAGAAAGCATGAAAATGCTATGTTGTGGTCCAGATTCAAATCCCACAGGCCTCTCTCTGGGTGTATAATGGCTTTCTTCATCACTGTACAATTGGAACTGGTTTGGTTCATCTCATTGTTGAAGAGAACCATGTCCTTCAGAACTGATCATCATATAGTCTTATTGTTGCCGTGTACAATGATCTTTGCTCATTTCACTCAGCATCAGTTCATGATATCAACTTCTTCATCCTGATTGTTTGATAACAGATTTCTTTTCTTTTCTTTTTTTAAAAATTTTTTTCCTGGTAGTTTAATGTGTTTTAATAGCAAACTTAGAGGAACAGGGGACAGAATCAGAAGATAGACACCATTAAAAACATGTACTTGCATGTAAGACAACTCAGTTAGAAATGTATAGTGAATGGATGGATTCTATCATATGATAAAAATGCTATAAACACCATTTTGTTGTCATCAATGAGAAATTTATTTTTTAAAAAAATTCCAAATGCTGGCATTTCCTCCCAAAATTTAACACATTTATTTATAATTGTTATAAAGCTGAATCAGGGGCAGCTAGGTGGCTAAGTGGATAGAGCACCAGCCCTGAAGTCAGGAGGACCTGAGTTCAAATTTGACCTCAGACACTTAACACTTCCTAGCTGTGTGACCCTGGGCAAGTCACTTAACTCCAATTGCCTCAGGGAAAAAAAAAGCTGAATCATTGAAACTTGATCAGGAAACATTTTTTGACTGCACTAAACGCTTGTCCTCGCATTTATATTCAAAATTCACACACAAATGAAAATGGAAAAAAAACTTGCCAATACCTGATTCTATGCTCACAATCATATACTTAGGCACCTTTTGGCTCATAGGTATCTTTTGGCCCCATGGAGAAAAATACCTAATATTCAGAACTGCCAATAATAGGAAGAAGAGATTTTTTTTTCTTAGTTAGAAATGTATAGTGAATGGATGGATGGATTCTGTTATATAATAAAAATGCTACAAATACTATTTTGTTGCCATTATTGAGAAACATACTTTTTTTAAAAATTGCAAATGCTAGCATTTCCCCCCCCCAAAAAATTAACAGGACTATTAATAATTGTTATAACGTTGAATCATTGAAACTTGATTAGGAAACATTTTTTGGCTGCACTAACGCTTTATGTCCTCTCATTTATATTCAAAATTCACACACAAATGAAAATGGAAAAGAAAAAAAAAACCCAACTTGTCAATACCTGATTCTATGCCCACAACCATATACTTAGGTATCTTTTGAAGCCATAGAGGAAAATACCTAACGATCAGAACTACCAAAAAATAATAGGAAGAA
Source organism: Myrmecobius fasciatus (assembly GCA_023553655.1). Classification (NCBI taxonomy): domain Eukaryota; kingdom Metazoa; phylum Chordata; class Mammalia; order Dasyuromorphia; family Myrmecobiidae; genus Myrmecobius; species Myrmecobius fasciatus. Next base: position 25,074 of record JAJPUD010005534.1, on the reverse strand, counting down.
GAGGTTTTTTTCTATTTTGAGAACGAAGAATGTTTCTCATCAGTTTGTTCTCCGCCTATTTGCCTTGCTAGCTGGATCTTTTGGCGCGATAATGACGTTTTGCGTGAATAGCACTTAGTTTGGTGTCCTCAAAGAGACCAAGCATAGAGGCTCCATGTGTGTGCTGAAAGTTGCTGCGGCTGGAAGCACAGATCTGTATTGAACTCCTGGAATTCTATGCACCAGGTGCTGACTGGGAAGTTGATGAAGCTCGATGGACTTACAGAACGTCTGATTGCACAAAGAGCCCCAGTATCCAGCCCGTGGCTCTGCGGTTTCTCGACCCCACTCTCCCAGCCTCCTCCCCTCCCCAGTGGAGTGCACTCTTGTGAGCATCTTTAAGGAAAGCCGCTTCCTGGGGGCTTTTCTCCTGCGAGCCGTGTTCTGAAAACTTCACCTACTCTTCTGGAAAAGGCTGGAGAGATGGCTGCTGCGCTGATAGCGATTTCTTTTTTTATGATAGCCGATTTCTTTTTTTATGATAGCCGATTTCTTTTCTTACAATTTATCTGTAGCTGCTGCTTCTTCTGAATTTTCACTTCACATAAAAATTCATGATCAATCACGAAGGCTTGTTCTGCATAGATTAAAGTATTAAATTACACTAAAACTTTTGGAATATTCGGTGTGTGTTCGTGCATATAAATAACGGAGGTAATAAAAGCAATACTTAACTAGATAACACGATTATAGTAAAACGTTATGGGATTCAAAACCCTATTGCTAGCAACTAAACTTCAGTTTTGATAGGGAGGCTTAAAATGGTGTGCGCGCGTGTGTGTGTGTAAAACACACACATTTTGTTAAAGCTCCCTAAGAGCTTTACTCCTTAGACTAAAAAGTGAATTAGTTACTGTTGCAAGCATGAGATTGCGTCCCTCACACGGGGAGAGCCTGTGGAAGTGTCTGTGCCCTCCACAGCGACACCTTGTGGTTATATGGCCATCGTGCCCAAAGTTTCCTCCGCAACTTCTAGCCTTTCCATCTTTTGTAGCCGAGCCAAGCAAGTCAAATCTCTCAGCCCCATGACACCCTTTTTATATGGGACATGAATGCACCGACCTCTCTAAGGGCCCAGCTTACATTTTATCCCCCTCAGGGTTTTCTGGTACCTTGAAAGAGTTGGATGAATCTCCTTAGCTTAAGTCTCTTTTTACCTCCTCCCTGCCTTTTTTTAAGTCCATTGACTATCTCCTCAATTTCATTTTTTACCAAAAAACAACAACAAAAAACAGTTTTTATAAAGTTTTACAAAAAGTATATTTACTTCAAAAATATAGCAAGAACACGTATATAGACATTTCACCCAATACCTTATAGAAGTGATTTCCTCCATAGATATCTGTTTCTGGATGGGTTAGACTCATAGATTAGCTTAGATCCTATATAGCATAAGTTCTGTTAAATTCAAGTCCCCAGCTGACAGGTCTGACATACCTGGGACCCTTACTCCTCAGAGTAAGTTTTTTCCCTCCTTCCCCCCACTTCCACCCCCACCCCAGATGATAGGTAGTCTAATACATGTTAAATATGTTAAATTATATGACAAATCCAATATATGTATACATATCTATACAGTTATCTTACTGCACAAGAAAAATCAGATCTAAAAAGAGAGAAAAAAAAAACCAGCTCAAGAAGGAAAACAAAATGCAAGGAAATATTCACAGAAAGAATTAAAATGCTGTGTTGTGGTCCATACTCAGTTCCCACAGGCCTTTCTCTAGATGCATATGACTATCTTCATCACTGAACAATAGGAACTGATTTGAAGCATCTCATTGTTGAAGAGAACCATGTCCATCAGAATTGATCATCATATAGTATTTTATTTATTTATTTATTAAAGCTTTTTATTTGCAAAACATATGTATGGATAATTTTTCAACATTGACCCTTACAAAGCTTTCTGTTACAATTTTTTTACCCCTAGTCCCCACCCCTCCCCTAGATGGCAGGAAATCTACTAATTATGTTAAAATACTTGACAAATCAAATATGTGTATACATATTTTTACAGTTATCTTGCTGTGCAAGAAAAGTCGGATCTACAAAAAAAAATTAGCTCAATTATTAAACTATATTTGTGAAATGCAAATAATGTACATATATGAAATAGTTTATAAATTTAAAGGCAAAGGGAAGCAATTATTTTTCAATATAAATTCATAAATTCACAGGGTTGTTAAGAAAGTGCTTTGCCTTTTAAAGCCTCACATTATTATGACTATTGTTAATTATTATTGAGATCCTCACTTTAAGATCCATTTGGTTTATTTGTTTTTTTTTAAATAGTTTGACCGAAAGTATGTTTAGATCAGTTTTTTTTGTTTTGTTTTGTTTTTTATTAAAGCTTTTTATTTGCATAACATATATATAAGTAGTTCCTCAACATTGATCTTTACAAAGCTTTCCATTACAAATTTTCCCCCCAGTCCCCTTCTCTCCCCTAGATGGCAGGAAGTCCACTACATGTTAATTATATTAAAATACTTGACAAGTCGAATATATGTATACATATTTCCATACTTATCTTGCTGTGCAAGAACAATCGTATCTACATGAACAAAAAATATAGAGAAAGGAAACACAATGCAAGCAAACATGGATAGAGATCATGGAAATGATATGTTGTGGTCCACATTTCACATCCTTCTCTCTGGGTGTATATGACTTTCTTCACTGAACAATTGGAAGTGGTTTGAGACATTTCATTGTTGCAGAGAGCCATGTCCATCAGAATTGATCGTCATATAGTATTGGTGCCGTGTATAATGCTCTCCTGGTTCTGCTCATTTCACTCAGCATCAGTTCATGCAAGTCTCTCCAGGCCTCTCTGAAATCGTCCTGCTGGTTGTTTCTTACAGAGCAATAATATTCCATAACATTCATATACCATAATTTATTCAGCCACTCTCCAATTGATAGGCATTTATTCAGTTTCCAGTTTTTTGCCACTACAAAAAGGGCTGCTACAAACATTCTTGCACATGTGGGTCCCTTTCCCTCCTTTAAGATCTCTTTGGGATATAGGCCCAATAGAAACACTGCTAGGTCAAAGGGTATGCACAGTTTGATAACTCTTTCAACATAGTTCCAAATTGCTCTCCAGAAGGGTTGGATCCATTCACAGTTCCACGAACAATGTATCAATGTCCCAGTTTTCCCACATCCCCTCCAACATTCATCATTATCATTTCCTGTCATTTTAGCCAATCTGACATGTGTGTAGTGGTATCTCAGAGTTGTCTTAATTTGCATTTCTCTGACCAATAGTGATTTGGAGCACCTTTTCATATGACTAGAAATAGTTTCAATTTCTTCATCTGAAAATTATCTCTTCATATCTTTTGACCATTTATCAATTGGAGAATGCCTTGAATTCTTATATATTTGAGTCAATTCTCTATATATTTTAGAAATGAGGCCTTTATCAGAATCTTTGTTTATTATTAAAGCTTTTTATTTGTATAACATATATATGGGTAGCTTCCCAACATTGATCTTTACAAAGCTTTCCATTACAAATTTTACCCCCAGTCCCTTCCCCTCCCCTAGATGGCAGGAAGTCTACTACATGTTAATAATGTTGAAATGTATCAGAATCTTTGAATGTAAAAATGTTTTTCCAGTTTATTATTTCCCTTCTAATCTTGTCTGCATTCATTTTGTTTGTACAAAAACTTTTTAACTTGATAAAGTCAAAATTATCTATTTTGTGATTAATGATGATCTCTAGTTTTCCTTTGGTCACAAATTCCTTCCTCCTCCACAGATCTGAAAGGTAAACCCATCCTATCTTCTTTTAATTTGTTTATAATATCACCCTTTATGTTTATATCATGAATCCATTTCAACCTTATCTTGGTATATGGTGTTAGGTGTGGGTCAATGCCTAGTTTCTTTTATACTAGTTTCCAATTTTCCCAGCAGTTTTTGTCAAATAGTGAGTTTTTATCCCAAAAGCTGGGGTCTTTGGGTTTATCAAACACTAGATTACTATAGTCATTGACTATTTTGTCTTGTGAACCTAACCTCTTCCACTGATCAACTACTCTGCTTCTTAGTCAGTACTGCTGCTTTATAATATAGTTTTAGATTTGGTACAGCTAGGCCACCCTCATTTGCTTTTTTTTTTCCCCATTAATTCCCTTGAAATTCTTGACCTTTTGTTTTTCCAGATGAATTTTATTGTTATTTTTTCTAGATCAGTAAAATAATTTCTTGGGAGTTTGAATGGCATAGCACTAAATAAATAGATTAGTTTAGGTAATATTGCCATCTTTATTATATTCGCTCGACCTCTCCAAGAGCACTTGATATTTTTCCAATTGTTTAAATCTGACTTTATTTGTGTGGAGAGTGTTTTGTAGTTTTGCTCATATAGATCTTGACTTTCCCTTGGCAGATATATTTTATACTATCGACAATTATTTTAAATGGAATTTCTCTTTGTATCTCTTGCTTTTGGATTTTGTTAGTAATGTATAAAAATGCTGATGATTTATGTGGATTTATTCTGTATCCTGCAACTTTGCTAAAGTGGTGGATCAATTCTAATAGTTTTTTAGTTAATTCTCGAGGGTTCTCTAAGTATACCATCATATCATCTGTAAAGAGTGATAATTTGGTTTCCTCACGACCTACTCTAATTCCTTTAATCTTTTTCTTGTCTTATTGCCAAAGCTATTGTTTCTAATACAATATTAAATAGTTGTGGTGATAGTGGGCAGCCTTGTTTCACCCCTGATCTTATTGGCTATGATTCCAGTTTATCACTGTTACATATGATGTTAGCTGATGGTTTTAAATAGATGCTATTGACTATTTTAAGGAAAAGTCCATTTATTCCTATATTCTCTAGTGTTTTTAATAGGAATGGATGTTGGATTTTATGAAATGCTTTTTCTGCATCTATTGAGATAATCATGTGTTTTTTGTTAATTTGGTTATTGATATAGTCAATTATGCTAATAGCTTTCCTAATATTGAACCATCCCTGCTTTCCTGGTATAAATGCTACTTGGTAATGGTGTATTATTCTGGGGATGATTTTCTGTAATCTCTTTGCTAATATTTTATTTAATATTTTTGCATCAATACTTATTAGGGAGATTGGTCTATAATTTTCTTTCTCTGTTTTTGTTCTGTCTGATTTAGGTATCAGTACCATGTCTGTGTCATAAAAGGAATTTGGTAGGAGTCCTTCATTCCCTTTTTTTTCAAATAGTTTATATAATATTGGAGTTAATTATTCTTTAAATGTTTGGTAGAATTCACATGTAAATCCATCTAGTCCTGGGGATTTTTTCTTAGGGAGTTGATTAATGACTTGTTTTATTTCTTTTTTCTAAAATGGGACTATTTAAGTAATTTATTTCCTCTTCTGTTAATCTGGGCATCCTATATTTTTGTAGATATTCCTCCATTTCACTTAAGTTATCAAATTTATTGGCATAAAGTTGGGCAAAGTAACTCCTAATTATAGCTCTAATTTCCTCTTCATTGGTGGAAAGTTCTCCCTTTTCATTTTTGAGAGTAACAATTCGATTTTCCTCTTTCCTTTTTCTAATCAAATTAACTAGAGGTTTGCAAAAAAAAAATTAACTAGAGGTTTATCTATTTTGTTGGTTTTTTCATGAAATCAACTTTTAGTTTTATATATTAATTCAATAGTTTTTTTTTTTACTTTCAATTTTATTAATCTCTCCTTTTATTTTTAGGATTTCAAGTTTTGTATTTGATTGGGGGTTTTTAATTTGTTCTTTTTCTAGCTTTTTTAGTTGCAAGCCCAATTCATTGATTTTCTCTAGGAAATCATGGAAGAAAACTGCCCTGATGTTTTAGAACCAGAAGGCAAAATAACTATTGAAACAATTCACTGATCACCTCCTGAAAGAAACCGCAAAATTAGCAATCTAGAGAAATAAGCATCTAGAGAAATAAAATTTCCTCTTATTACCGCTTTGGCTGCATCCCACAAATTTTGGTATGTTGTCTCATTATTGTCATTCTCTTGGAAGAAATTAGTAATTGTGTCTGTAATTTGCTGTTTCACCCATTCATTCTTTAGGATGAGATTATTTAGTTTCCAATTGCTTTTTGGTCTATTTTCTCCTGGACTTATATTGCATATGATTTTTATTGTATCATGATCTGGAAAAAAAGCATTTACTATTTCTGCCTTCCTGAATTTGATTTTGAGGTTTTTGTGTCCTAACACATGGTCATTTTTTGTATAAATTCCATGAACCACTGAGAAAAAAGTAAACTCTTTTCTGTCTCCATTTAATTTCCTCCAAAGATCTGTCATACCCTTGCATGAACTGATGCTGAATGAAACGAGCAGAACCAGGAGATCATCATGCACAGCAACAACAGTATTACATGATGATCAATTCTGATGGACATGGCTCTCTGCAATAAAGAATTGTCTCAAACCAATTCCAGTTGTTCACTGAAGAAAACCATATACACTCAGAAAGAGGGACATGAAATATGGACCACAACGTAACATTTTCATGATCTCTATTGACATTTGCTTGCATTGTGTTGCCTTTCTCTGATTCTTTTTTTTTTTTCTTGTTGATAGGATTTTTCTTGCATAACTTCTCAAGCATTTCAACATTATTAACATGTAGTGGACTTCCTGCCATCTAGGGGAGGGGAGGGGACTGGGGGTAAAATTTGTATTGGAAAGCTTTGTAAAGATCAAGGTTGGGGAACTACCCATACATATGTTATACAAATAAAAAGCTAAAAATTAAAAAAAAAAAATCTGTCATACCTAACTTTTCTAACATTTTGTTTACCTCCTTAATTTATTTCTTATTTATTTTGTGGTTCAATTTATCTAGTTCTGAGAGAGGGAGCTTGAGATCCCCCACTATTATAGTTTTGGTGTCTATTTCTTCTTGCATCTTTCTGAACTTTTCCTCTAGGAATTTCCATTTCCATACTACACCACTTGGGGCATATGTTTAGTCTTGATATTGCTTCATTATTTATGGTACCCTTTAGTAAGATATAGTTTCTTTTCTTGTCTCTTTTAATTAGATCTATCTTTGCTTTTATTTGATTTGAGATCAGGATGGCTACCCCTGCTTTTTTTTTGTTCACCTGAAGCATAATAGATTCTGCTCCAGCCCTTTACGAAGGTATGTATGCATTATATTATATTATGTATGTATTATATTCTGTATGTATTATTATGCTTTAAATGTGTTTCTTGTAAACAGCATATTGTTGGATTCTGGCTTTTAATCCAGTCTGCTATCCGCTTCTGCTTTATGGGAGAGTTCATTCCATTCACATTCACAGTTAAAATAAATAATTCTGTATTTCCTGTCATCTTATTTACCCTAGCTTATGCTTTTCTCTTTCCTATCTCCTTTCACTCCTCCCTAGTATTTTGCTTTTTATAACCATTTCCCTTAAACAATCCTTCCCCTTTAGAGCCCCACCCCCTTTTTTACACCTTTCCCTTAATTCTTCTGTTTTCCTTTCTATTAGTCTTTCCCTTTCTTTTCCTCTTTTCCCTCCTATTTCCTTATAAGGTAGGACAAGTTTCTTTGTGATACCAAAACCATCTATTATTCTCTCAGAGCCAAATCTGATGAGATTAAGATTAACACAATGCTCATCCCCCTCCCTTCTTTCCCTTAATTATAATAGGTTTTCTTTGCCTCTACATGTGATGTAAATTCCTTTTTCCTCTTCTTCCAGTGTTATCCCTTTTCTACCTCTAATTTCTTTTTTCATATTATCATAATTATCATAATCATAATATAATAAAATCAACCCTCATTCTCTAAGTATATCCATAACACAAATATAGTTTTCAAGAGTTTTTTTTTCTTTTTACCTTTTTATGTTTCTCTTGAGCTCTGTATTGGGAGATAAAATTTTTGGTTCAGTTCTGGTCTTTTCATTAGAAATAGTGAAATTCACCCATATCATTGAATGTCCATCTTCTTTCCTGAAAGATAATGCTCATTTTAGATGGATAGCTTATTCTTGGCTGTAATCCTAGTTCCTTTGCTTTTTGGAATATCAGATTCCAGGCTCTGTGATCCTTTAAGGTGGAAGCTGCTAGGTCCTAGGTAATCCTAATTGTGGTTCCTTGGTATTTAAATTGTTTCTTTCTGGCTGTTTGCAATATCTTTTCCTTGGTATGGTAGTTCTGAAATTTAGCCACGATGTTCCTGGGGGATTTAATTTTGGGGTTTCTTTCAGGAGGTAATCAGTGAATTGTTTCAATAGTTATTTTGCCTTCTGATTCTAAAACATCAGGGCAGTTTTCTTTCATGATTTCCTGGAAGATAGTGTCTAGGTTCTTTTTTTTGTCATGGCTTTCAGGAAGTCCAATAATCATTAATTGTTTCTCCTAGATCTATTTTCCAGGTCAGTTGTTTTTCCTAGGAAATATTTCATATTTTCTTTTATCTTTTCATTTTTTTTTGTTTTTGTTTGATTGATTCTTGAAGTCTTGTTGAGTCATTCACTTCCATTTGTTTGATTCTAATTTTTAATGTCTTATTTTCTTCAGTTACTGTTTTTAGCTCTTTTTGCAATTGACCAATTACATTTTTTTGTTCATTGCATTCTTTTTCCATTTTTTCCTTTTTTTTTTTTGCAATAATCTCATTTTGTTTCCCCATATTTCTTCTAACTCTCTTAAGATCCTTTATGCAATCTTCAAAGAAAGCCTTGTGACATGGGGTCCAACTTATGTCTCTCTTTGGGGCTTTTTCTGGAGTTGCTTTATCTTTAGGGACCTCAGGATTTGAGGTCTGTTCTTCCCTCTCTCCATAAAAGCTGTCTATAGTGAGATTTCTTTTGGTTTTTTTATTCTTTTTTTTTTTAAAGGTGTGAGGTCTGTTCAAGGCAAAGGAGGGACAGCTGCTTTAATTTGCCCTGGGGCAGTTCTGCTAATTGAATTATTTCAGGTGCTGGGCAGTGCTGCTGATTGAGTTATTTCAGGTCCTGGACAGTTCTGCTGATTGATTGATTGCTTTAGGGTGCTGTGTAATGGCAGCTAGGTCCAGCACTCTTCAGAGGCTCAGTGGTTCCCAATCTAACCCCCACAAAAGGCAGATATTCCAAACCACCTGCTTACAATCAGGACAGATTGGCCCAAGAAGCCCACAGAAGACTCCCAGGTGTGTGAAAGCCACAATGCTCCAACTCCTGCTCCAGCTCCCTGCCCCAGTCTCCCTGTGCTGCAGTCTGGTTTTGGCAGACTACCCCCTGCCCAATTAAAACAGACCTGTTTTGAAGTTCTTCTAGGGTATCTTCTTCTAGAAATGTGTTGTACTCCAGATATTGTGGATTCTTTGACTTCAAAACCAGTCTAAAGGCTTCATCTGTTGTTGGTTTGAGGGAAGGTTAGAGGAAGTTACAGAGACTCATTTCTGATCTCTACCATCTTGGCTCCACCCCTGGAAGTCCCTTTTGCCTTTACTTTTAAGAAGAATCATCATGTCTTTATTTGGGTGACTATGGATTACTTGAATAGCCCAGCCATTGTCAATGGCCCCTGCCACTGACTCCTACAAAATAGAAGTGGCATTTACTAGCTAGATCCACAGCTGACCTAGTACAGGAAGTCTTGGATAACACAGTTTCTCATTTAAATTGGGGCAGATGGTCCACTACCCATCATAAGATAGAGAAACTAACCTAGACAGCTGGTAAAGGATCAGCTTTTGGCCCTGAAGTCACTTGAGGATGTTAAAGAGACCCAAAGGCTTGTTGGACTGTTTGAACTTTAGAGACAACACATTTCCCATTTGCAGGACCTCCTTGCCCTCACATTTTGGGTCAAAAGAAAATCTACCATCTTTGACTAGGTCCTTCAGCAGCAAGAGGCCACCTGGCTACAGTTCAGTGGGATTTCACTGATGCCCTACTACCTCAGGTGAAGAATTCCAGGGTAAGATCAGTGTTTTCAAGATTATACATTCCCTGTGTTTTTCGTGAAAGTGACTGCCTAAAAATACAAATTGTCACCTACTCGTGAAATGCCAAGTCATGGATGCACATGAGTCCCTCCTAGAAACAGAGACTTTTCCAGGGTGTGATCTTGCTCCAATTTAGACCCAAATCTTTCTTATGCCATGGATTCATGTCCCCTGAAAGCTGGTCTCTGCCTCAGTCCAATCTCTGGTCTCTGGTCTCAAATGGTACCTTTAAAATAGAGATTGGAGTGGCCTCCAAACAAATAAAACAAAAAAGAGAACATTGTCATGTGTCCAGCAGAACATCAGGTAGAATTCAAAATATATAACAACAAATACCAGTTCAAAAAATTATATATATTAGAAGAAACTATATTTATGAGTATCCATTTTTTCTTTACTTCCTTGTAAATTGTTCTTTTGTTCTGTGCTGTGCATCTTTTTTTCTTTCACCCCCCCCCAGCAGGCTATACTTAAGAAAGGATATATTTATATATACATGTGTAGATATACACACACACAATTTTCCTATCCTTACTGACTCTTTGCTTTAATTCTGCTCCTAACTTGCCTTGTTATATTACTTAATCTCGGCCCCCACCCCCCCCCCCCTCGATTCCTCCCTTGTCTTCTTCCTGCATGTTTTGCTTCCTTGCCTGCCCATCCCTCCCTTATTTTTTTTTTTACAGATTTGAGAGGATGCTATACCCTTTATAGTATATATACACTACATATACATACACACACATATATGTATGTATATATACACACATACATACATACATACATACGCACATACACACACACACACACACATAAAGGGTTGTTTATTTAACTCATTCCTGATGTGAGGTTTCAGAACTATGAGCCCTCCCCTCAACTCTAATGCCTCTGTTTATTTTTCCTCTGTCCTCACGTGCCATACATTTACCATGTAAAAAAAATACAACATAATTTGTTGAATTCCTTCAAATTGATGTTTGTTATCAGCTCTTATATGTTAGATTTTCTATTAAATTTGGGTTTGATTGATAGAAAGTCCTGAAAATCTGCAAATTCATTGACTATCAATTTTTCTCATTCAATATTATAGATAATTTTGCTGGATATGATATTTTTGGCCACAGACCTAGTTCGTTCGATTGTCAGCAGATAGCATCCCAGGAACTGTAGTCTTTTATTATGGCTGCTGATAAACCCTGTACAATTTTAATTGTAGCTCCAGTGTATTTGAATTGCTTTTTTCTTGTTTCTTGAAAAATTTTCTTTGATTGGGGGGGTTTTGAAATTTGGCAACAATGTTCCTAAGTGTTTTCCACAAAGGATCTTGTTGAGGTGGTGATCAGTGGATTTTTTTCTATTTCTACTTTCTCCTCATGTTCTACCACTCCAGGACATTTTTCCTGGATTATTTCTTGCATTATTGTGTCAAGGTCCTTTTTTGGGTCCCAACTTTCAGGCAGTCCAATTATTCTTATATTTTCTCTTCTTGATCTGTTCTTCACATCTCATGTTCTTCTAATGTTTCACCTTCTGTTCTATTTTTTTTTTCATTCTTCGTAATCTGTTTTGTTATTTCTTGGTCTCTTATAATTTCACTGGCTTCCCCTTGCCCAATTTTAATTTTCAAAGAGCTATTTTTGTCTTTGAGACTTTGTATTTCCTTTTCTAGTTGTTAACTAAAAAAAAGTTAACTCCCCCCATAATTTTCTTGTTTTTCTTGTATTTTTTTTTTTACATTTTCCCTCAATGTCTTGAGGGATTTTTAAATTCTTTTTTTGAGATTTTCTATAAATTCTCTCTGGGAAGGAAGCCATTTCACATTATTCTTTAGAATAGAAGCTTTTTTTACTTTGTTTTTTTTTTTTTTTTCCTCTGAAGATGAATCTCAGTCTTCCTTGTTTCCATAGCATGCTTTTATGGTAAGGTCCTTTATTCTTTGGTGATTCCTTTTTTTTAGGCCTTATTTATTTATCTAATACTTTTCCCCCAGTTACATTCAAAACATTTTTTTATATTTGTTTTTAAGATTTTTGAGTTCTAAGTTCTCTCGCTTATCCCTACCCACAATTTAGAAACCATATGTGAAGTTATGCAAAACATTTCCATAATAGTTAAGTTGTGAAATAAAACATAGATCTCTCACTCTAATAAAAATAAGAACTGTGAGAAAATTTAAAAAGAAAGAGAGAGATACAAAGAGAAACAGAGAATGCTTCAGTCTGTATTCAGACACAGTCAGTTCTTTTGGGTAAGGATAGGATTTTTCATCATAAGTCCTTCAGAATAGTTGTGGTACTATGAGAATAGCAAGTCATTTACAACTAGTCATCTCAGAATTGTTATTACTTTGTATACAGTATATTTCATTTTGTTAATGTTTTTTCCCCCCTGAAAGTTTCCTGCTCATCAATTCCCACAGAATGATAATATTCCATCACAAACACACACCATTGAGCCATTTCCCAATTGATGGAAATCCCCTCAATTTCCAATTTTGTTTGTCCTGAGAAGAGAGGTTCTGTGAATATTTTTTGTACGTATAGATCATTTTCCTTTTTTTTGGAGGGGGGGTTGTTTTTTTCATTTGTCTTTTGGTACTCATGCCTAGTAGCAGTGTTGTTAGGTCAAAGGATATGCATGAATTTACAGCCCTTTAGGCACAGATCATATCTTTTGATCATTTATCAATTGGGGCATAGCTCTTATATTATTTTTTTTTGACTCAGTTCCCTCTGTTTGAGAAATGAGGCTTATCAGAGAAATTGCTTTGAAAAATGTTTTTACAATTATTATTGGTAATTGTATTTCCCCCCATATATTCTCTCTCCTTTCACCCTGTCCCTCCTCAAAAGTGCTTTGCTACTGACCGCTCCCTCCCCCAATATGCTCTCTCTTTTATCATCCTCCCTTCCTTCCCATATCCCATTTCTCTTCTATTTTCCTGCAGGGTAAGATAGATAGCTTTTCTCAAGTTATTTCCTTTTTGAGCCAATTCTGATGAGAGTAAAGTTCACTCACTCACTCTCTCCTTCCCTTCTTCCCCTCCATTGTAAAAGCTTTTTATTGCCTCTTTTTTTTATGGCAGATGATTTGCACCATTCCACTTCTCCCTTTCCCTTTGTCCCAATACATTCCTCTTTCACCCCTTAATTTTGTCTTTTTTTTTTTTTTGCTTTTTGCTGAGGCAATTGGGGTTAAGTGACTTGCCCAGAGTCACACAGCTAGGAAGTGTCTGAGACCAGATTTGAACTCAGGTCTTCCTGACTTCAGGGCTGGTGCTCTAACCACTGCGCAACCTAGCTGCCCCAATTTTGTCATTTTTTAAAAAAGATATTATCCCTTCGTATTCAACTTACACTCATGCCCTCTGTCTATATATACACCTTCTAACACATAATAATGAGGCCTTTCTAATGAGTTACAAGTATCATCCTCCCATGTAGGAATGTAAATAGATAAATCTTATTAAGTTCCTTATGATATCAGATTACCTCCTTAGATTCTCCAGAGTCCTGTATTTGAAAATCATATTTTCCACTCAATTCTGGTCTTTTCATCACAAATGTTTGAAAACCCTCTGTTTCATTGAATGATCACCTTTTCCTCTGAAGGATTAGACTTTTTTTTTTTTTTTGCTAGGTAGATGATTCTTGGTTACAGTCCTACCTCCATTGCTCTCTAGAATATTATATTCTAAGTCTTCCAATTCTTTAATGTAGAAACTGCAAACTCTTGTGTTATCTTGACTGTGGCTTCACCATACTTGAATTGTTTCTTTCTGGATGCTTGCAATATTTTCTCCTTGACCTGGGCATTTTGGAATTTGGTTATAATATTACTGGGAGTTTTCATTTTGGGATCTCTTTCAGAAAGTGATTGGTAGATTCTTTCAATTTCTTTTTTACCCTCTGGTTCTAAAATATCAAGACAGTTTTCCTTGTTAAGAAAGATCATGTCCATTTGATTATGACAATAATCATTGACCAATAATTTTTAAATTATCTCTCCTGGACCTATTTTCCAAGTCAGTTGTTTTTCCAATGAGATATTTCACATTATTTTTCTATTTTTCATTTTTGGGCGGATTTGCTTTATTGTATTTTGATTTCTCATAAAGTCATTAGCTTCCATTTGCTCAATTATATTTTTAAGGAATTATTTTCCTCAGTGAGCTTTTGTACTTCCTTTCTCAATTGTTCAATTTTGTTTTTTAAGGCAATCTTCTCATCAGCTTTTTGTATTTCCTTTTACTCCTCTCTCAATTCTTTCCTTAATTTCCCCCCATCTCTTTCACTTGATTTTTAAATTACCTTTTGAGCTCTTCCAAAGCCTGAGCCCAATTCTTATTTTTCTTTTTTTTCTTGGCTTTGGCTGCAGAAGCTTTGACTTTGTTATCGTTTTGAGTGTGTTTTTTGATCTTTGTCACCATAACTTTCCAAATAAATTTTTACTTACTTTTAAGTTGATTGCTTCTAGAAAAGAGTTAATAGGTATTTCTTAAGTTTTAGATAAATTTTGTAGCAGAAAGGGTCAATGTTGAAGAATCACCCATACATATGTTCTGCAAATCAAAAAAAAAAAAAAAAAAAAAAAAAGAAGAAGAAGAAGGATTGGGAAGAGCTTGCTACAGAAAATGGGATTTCTCCTTGGAATTTAAAGCAAATAGGCTCTTAAATCAGATGATCTGTGTTCAAATTGTGACTCTTCCTTGCTACAAATGTGACCTTGGGGTCACCATAACTTTCAATGGTCAGAAACTATTTTGGTTTTCTGCTCATTTTCCTAGCCTATTACTTGACTTTTAATTCTTTGTTAAAATAAGGTTCTGTTTCCAGGGTGGAAGATGCACTATTCCAAGCTTTAGGGAGTTTGTGCAGGTCTTTTCAGAAATCTTTCTAGGAAATCTGACCAGAAACACTCTTTTCTGTCCTGGAGCTATTAGATGTGTTTCCACCCAATGTAGCTGTAAGATCAAGTGTGCTGCCTGGGCCTGGGGCTCTGCTGACCACTGACTGGGGCTGCACTGGGACTGCATACCATACTCCCATTCCATTGCCACAGACCTTCTCCACTGAACTTCAGAATTCTCTATGGTGTCTCTAGGCTGAGAGATCCAGAAGCCTCCAGCACTGCTGTTGATTCAAAAGTCCCACCTCATTGATGCTGGGGTCTGATCAGGACTGTGCTGGGATTGCATGCTGGGTTCCCACTCATATTCCACAGACCTTTTCTGCTGACCTTCTAGCTCCTGTTTGGTGTCTCTGAGCTGAGAGGTCTGGAAGCCACCAGTACTGCCTCTGATTCAAAGGTTGGGCCCTGGGCCAGGCAGGGACTAGGGCTGGGTCCAGGGCTGCATGCTGGGCTCCCACTTTTTCTGCTGAGCTTCTAAATTGCTTTTGGCGGGAAAATTTCTACTCCATGTTTTGGGGTGTTCTGATGCTCTAAAATTCACTATTTAAAGGAATTTGGAACAGTTTTGGGGGAGAGTTTGGATAAGTTCCTTTTACTCTGCCCCCCTCTTTTTTTTTAAATAAGAATTATTAGTATAGGTACCTGTAATCCTGAGGTGGGAGGGATGGTGCTTCTGGATTTAGCCCAGCTCTCTTCTTTGGCCAGGAACCCCAAACCAAGAGCTCTACCCTCCAGCAAGTGCTGGAGTGCAAACAAAGTGCAAACAAAACCAATGCAGCCTAGATTAGAAGGGAAGCATAAAACTGGGAAAAAATTTTTACATGCAAGATTCTGAAAAAGGCCTCAATTGTAACATATATAGATAATTGACTCAAATTTATAAGAATACAAGCCATTCTCCAATTGATAAATGATCAAAGGATATTAACAGATAATTTTCAGGTGAAGAAATTAAAACCATTTCTAGTCATATGAAAAAATGCTCTAAATCACTGTTGATTAAAGAAATATAAATTAAGACAACTCTGAAGTACCACTACACACCTCTCAAATTGGCTAAGATGACAGGAAAAGATAATGATAAATGTTGGAGGGCATATGGGAAAACTGGGACACTAAAACATAGTTGGTGGAATTGTGAACTGATCCAAACATTTTGGAGAGCAATTTGGAACTATTCCCAAAGGGCTACCAAACTGAGTATACCCTTTTATCCTGCAGTATCTCTACTGGGTCTGTATCTCAAAGAGATAATAAAAAAGGGAAAAGGATCTACATGTGCAAAAATATTTGTAGCAGCCCTTTTTTGTGGCAAAGAATTGGAAACTGAGCGGATACCTATCAGTTAGGGAATGGCTGAATAAATTATGGTATGTGAATGTTATGGAATATTATTGTTCTATAAGAAACAATCAGCTGGATGACTTCAGAAAGGCCTGGAGAGACTTACATGACCTGATACTATGTGAAATGAGCAGAATCAAGAGTACATTGTACACAACAACAAAATTATGTGATGATCAACTGTGATGGACTTGGCTCTCTTCAACGAGATGATTCAAAACAGTTCCAGTAATTGAGTGATGAAAAAAGCCATATACACCCAGAAAGAGACCTGTGGATCTGAGTATAGACCACAACAACAAATTTTCACACTTTCTGTTGAAGTTTGCTTGCATTTTATTTTCCTTTTCAGGTTTTTCTTTCTAGATTTGATTTTTCTTGTGCAACAAAATAACTGTAAAATATGTATACATATATTGGATTTATCATATATTTTAGCAGATTTAACATGTATTGGACTACCTGTCATCTAGGGGAGTGGGTGGAAGGAAGGAGGGAAAATTTTGGAACAGAAAGTTTTGCAAGTGTCATTGTTGAAAAATTACACATGCATATGTTTTGTAAATAAAAAGCTTTACTTTAAAAAAAAAAATGAAGTGCAAGCAAAACAAAGAAGTAAAAGATTCTTGACTCAGTAAGAAGGCAGATGAAATTCAGTTTTGTCCTGATAGTAACAAAGTGCTTTTATGATGCCCTAAAGGCTGTTTACATTTTCATTCAACAAAAACTGCAGCCCCAAGGCAAGATGACTACCAGAAGACTTAATGTCAACAGATTAAAACACTTCTCAGAGCAGGAACAATTTGTTGATAACTTGGAGGGAAAGCTGAGTCAACACATGATTGGCAGCAGTGGAGCAGAAAAGGAGTGGGTAGCTTTCAGAGATCTGGTATACAGGAATGCATGTACTCATGTCAGAACACTGACAGACATTGATTGGTATAACAAAAAAGATGGAGAAATTCAGAAGCTGCTAAATAAAAAACGCGAAGTCCACAGGGTTTACCAGCAGGATAGTTCATCCAATTCTAAGAAGGCAGTATTTTACTCCATCAAAAATGAAGTACAAGCAAAGCTCAACGAGGTGAATGATTCTTGAATCAGTAAGAAGGCAGATGAAATCCAGTTTTGTCCTGATAGTAACAAAGTGCTTTTATGATGGCCTGAAAACTGTTTATGGGCCAAAAATCTGATGCTTCTCAACCACTCAGTTCTGATGGAGTCAAATTGATTAGTGATAAGGATATGATCCTGAGAGATGGACTGAACACTTCCATAGTGTTCTCAACAGACCATCATCAATTAACACTGAAGTCATTGATCATTTACTTCATGTTGAAGTCAATCCCTCTCTAGAAAAACTTCCAACTGAAGAAGAGGTTTCCAAGGCCTTTTAGGTTTCTCTTGTGTGGCAAAGTGCCTGGTGCTGATTTTATTTCTGCTGTCATTACAAGGCAGGAGGTCCACTGTTCAAACTGACTAAAATTTTCCAGGTTATATGGCAAGAGCAGATTATCTCTCAGGATTTGGAGGATGCTTCCATTGTCCATCTTTTCAAAGGTGAAGAAAACAAAGAGATCACAGAGGGCTTTCTCTCTTAGTCATTGATGGCAAGATTCTTCCCAGTCTTCCTTAGTAGGCTGATCTTTCTCTTGGAAGATTCTCATCTACCTGAGAACTTTTGTGGTTTCAGAATAGACTGAGGAACAGTTAATGAAGTGTTTGCCACCCTTAACTCCAGGAGAGATGCCAGGAGCTGAACAACACATTTGTCAATCTGACCAAGGCCATTGATGATCAGTCATGAGGGCTTGTAGAAAATCTTGGCAAAAGTTTATGTGCTTGGAGAAGTTCATCAGTACTCTATGTTAGTTCCATGATGGCATGCTTGTATAGGTTCTGGATAATGAATGATGCTCTCTTGCTTTCCCAATGACCCATGGAGCATGGAAAGTTACTGTGGTGACAGGGAAAATGAAAATACAAACTCAGAAGACAACAAAGCCAAAACTGCTGCATCCAAAGCTTCAAAAAATGTGTATTAATCTCAGGTTTAAAAATAATTCCTGGAAGAGCTCAAACAGAATTTGAAAAATCAAATAAGAAATGTAAAAGAAAAATTGGGAAAAGAAAGGAAAATGATGCAAGAAAATAATGAAAAAAGATTCTATATGTGGGTAAAGGAGGCACAAAAGTATATGAAAATAATACCTCAAAACCAGAATAGGTCAAATGGTTAAAAAAAAAAAAAATCACAAAAATCCATTGAAGAGAACTCCTTAAAAAGTAGAATTGGCTGGGGCAGCTAGGTGGCGCAGTGGATAGAGCACCAGCCCTGAAGTCAGGAGGACCTGAGTTCAAATTTGATCTCAGACACTTAACATTCCCTAGTTGTGTGATCCTGGGCGATTCCCTTAACCTCAATTGCCAAAAAAAAAAGAAAAAAAAAAAAAAAAAGGTAGAATTGGCCACATAGAAAAAAGATGTGCAAAAATTCATTGAAAACAACTCCTTAAAAATAAAGTTGGCCACATCAAAAAGAAGTTATGACCATAGAAAGTAATTCCTTAAAAATTAAAATTGAGCAAATGGAAGCTAATGACTCCATGAAATCAAATCAAATAAATGAAAAAAAAAAAACTGAAGAAAATATGAAATATCTCATTTAAAAAAACAGAAAATAAAAACAGGAAAATAAATCCAGGAGTGATAGTTTAAGAATTATTGAATTACCTGAAAGTTATGATCACCTAAACATCATCTTGCAAGAAATTATCAAGGAAAACTGCCCTGATATTCTAGAACCAGAAGGTGAAATAGAAATGGAAAGAATCTACCAATCATCTCCTGAAAGACATTCCAAAATGAAAGCTCCCAGGAATATTATAGCCAAATTCCAGAGCTCATGGTCGAGGAGAAAATACTACAAGTAGCCAGAAAAAAATAATTCAAATTATCATGGAGCCACAGTCAGAATAACACTAGTTTTAGCAGCTTCTGCATTAAAGGATTAGAAGGGTTGGAAGATGATATTCCAGAGGGCAAAGGAATTAGGATTACAACAAAAAATTGCCTACCCAGCAAAACTGAATATAATCCTTCAGGGGAAAAAAAAGAATATTAAATTGAAATAGAGGACTTTCTAGCATTTCTGATGAAAGTCCAGAACTCAGTAAAAAAAATTGACTTTTAAATACAAGACTCAAGAGAAGCACAAAAGTTAGAGACTAGAGAAATCATAAGGGACTTGATAAATGTAAACATTTCTTCATGGCAAGATGATTCTTGTAATTTCTAAGAACTACGTCATCATTAAGGCAATATACATAGACAGAGGACATGATGTGAGTTAAATATGCTGGGATGATATCTAAAAAATAAAATTAAGTGATAAAAAAGAGTAAAGCATTGAGAGAAAGGAGAGGAGAGAGATAGAGTGATGTAAATTATCTCACATAAAAGAAGTGGGAAAGAGGTTTTACAGTGGAGAGGGAAGATTGGCGGTGAGATGGGCAAGAGCATTTGAACCTTGCTTTCATCAGAATTGGCTCAAAGGGAATAACATACACACTCACTTGGGTATAGGAAATTAGGAGTAGATGGGTAATTTTAAGAGAAAGTAATTGAGAGTTGGGGGAATCTGGTGCTGATAGAAGTTGGGGTAGCAGTCAGAAGCAAAACACTTTTTAGGATGGACAGGGTGAAAGGAGACAGAATAGGGTAGAAAGAGAAAAATAGGATAAAGGGAAATAACCCAATAATTATAACATGAAAAAATTTACATCAATTTTCTCTGATAAATGCCTTATTGCTCAAATATATACATAAGTGAGTGAAATTTATAAGAATATGAGACATTTTCCCAATTGATAGTCAAAGGATATGAACAGGCAATTTTCAGATGAAGTAATCTATAGTTACCCATAGTTATATGAAAAAATTATGCTGTAAATCATTGTTGATTAGAGAAATGCAAATGAAAACAACTCTGAGGTACCATCCCATATCTATCAGATTGGTTAATATGAAAAGGGAAATGACAAGTATTGGAGGGCATGTGGGAAAATTGAGATGCTGTTGGTGGAATTATGAACTGATTCAACCACTGTGGAAAGAAATCTGATTTTCTTTTCTTTTTTTATTTGTGCCACTTGATAGTATTTCATTTTTTCTAATTACATGCAAAGATACATTTCAATATTCATTTTTGTAATATTTTGAGTTCCAGATTTTTCCCCTCTCTCTTTTTTCTCTTCCCTCCCCAAGACAGCAAGCAATCTGATATTGGTTAATATGATTATGTATAATAATTTTAAACATTATTTCCATAGTAGTCATGTTGAGAAAGAAAAATCAGATCAAAAGGGAAAAACCACAAGGAAGAAAAAACAAAAAAGTTAAAAATACTATGCATTCACCTGCATTTAGTCTCCTTAGTTCTTTCTCTGAATGTAGATGCTATTTTCCATCCCAAGTCTATTGGAATTGTCTTGGATCACTGTATTGCGGAGAAGAGCTAAATTTACCATAGTTGATCACACAATCTTACTCTCACTGTATATAATGTTCTCCTACTCTTGCTTTGCTTCATTCAGCATCAGTTTATATAAGTCTGTCCAGGTTTTTCTGGAATCAACCTGCTCCATCATTTCCCACAGAACAATATTATTCCATTGCTTTCATATACGTAATTTATTCAGCCATTCTCCAATCGATGAACATCCGCTCAATTTCCAATCCCTTGCCACCACAAAAAGAGCAGCTACAAACATTTTTACATATGTAGGTCCTTTCCTCTCTTTTATGATTTCTTTGGGATACAGACCTATTAGTGACACTGGTAGATCAAATAGTTTGCACTGGAGAACTATTTGGAATTAGCCCAAAGAGCTATATAAATGTCCATAAGCTTTGATCCAGCAATATGATTATTAGGTTTATATCCCAAAGAGATAAAAAAGAAAAAGGGTTTATATGTACAAAAATATTTATAGCAGCCCTTTTTGTAGTGGCTAAGAATTAGAAACTGAAAGGAATCATGGGGAATGGTTGAACAAATTGTGGTATATGATGGAGATAGATTATTATTGTACTATAAAAACAATGGCAAACAGGATGCTTTCAGAACAATTTGGAAAGTCGTAAGATGAATTGATACAAAGTGAAATGAGCAAAACCATGAGACCATTGTACATAGTAACCACAATATTGTATGATAATGTGAATGACTTAGCTTTTCTCAGAATTACAATGAACTAAGACAATTCTGAAGGCCTTATGAATGAAAAATGGTGTCCATCTCTAGAGAAAGAACCAATGGATTCCGAATGCAGATTGAATAATAATTTTTTAAACTTTATTTTTCTTGTTTTGTTTTGGCTTGTGTCTTCGTTCATAACATAAATAAAATGAGGGCAGCTAGGTGGCACAGTGGATAGAGTACCAGCCTTGAAGTGAGGAGGACCTGAGTTCAAATCTGGTCTCAGACACTTAACATTCCCTAGCTGTGTGACCCTGGGCAAGTCACTTAACCCAAATTGCCTCAGCAAAATGAAAAAAAAAAAACATAAATAAAATGGAAACATGTTTTGCATGATTGTATATGTATAACCTGTGTCAAATTGCTAGCCTTCTCAAGGAGAAGGGAAAGGAGGGAAGGGAAGAAGGGAGGGAATTTGGAACACAAATTTTTTTTTAAATGAGTGTTAAAAATTGTTTTTACAGGTATTTAGGAAAAAAGAAATATTAAATAAAAAGAACATTAAATGTTACAAAATCAATCAATTGCATAATCATGAGATCATATTATTTAGAGTTAAAGGGATCCTTAAGAGATCATCTAAACCAAACTTTTTGTTTTATAGATGAGGAAACTGAGATCCCAAGAGATCTTGGGCTGATAATTAGAAAACACCTTCATAAGTAAGTGCCTACTGAAGACCTCTTTAAGACATAATACCATCTAAAGGATTGAATTTATAAAGTACTTATCCTTAAAAGCTTAAAATATTTTGGATCCCAAAACAGTAGTCATATTATAATTCATGTGAACAAACACTCTAAAATGAAAATATCTGATACTGAATTTCTCTTCTAAGAAGACAGAAACTAAATGAGGATTAAAGGTAGTAAGGAGAAAATATTTCCCAATAAACATTCATTAGGCAAAGACACCTCATTCCTCACCAATCTCTTAATGCTGTCCTACTCATCCTTCATGCATCTTACTCCAGTTAAACCACACAAAAAGTTCCAGGAAGAAAAACTGGAATAGAATTTGCCTCTGGACTTCTTCTCCTATACTCTCCCTTTATTCCCTCAATAACTTCTTTAAAGTTCATTCTATTAGATTATAGTACTTTATTTGAAGCCCTGATGCTCTCACCTATCTGATTGTTCCTTCTTTGTCTCAATCCACACCACACAGTGGAAGTTCAACAGGGCTCTATTCTGGGTTTAGGAACACTTGTATTCAAATCTTGTCTCAGATAATATTTTTCTTTTTTTATTTTATTAAAGCTTTTTATTTACAAAACATGCATGGGTAATTTTTCAACATTGACCTTGCAAAACTTTTTATTCCAAATTTTTCCCTCCTTCCTCCCCACCCCTCTTCTAGATAACAAATAGTCCAATACATGTTAAATATGTTAAAATATATGTTAAACCCAATATATGTATACATATTTATATAATTATCTTTCTGCACAAGAAAAAAATGGATCAAGAAGGGGAAAAAAAAACCTGAGAAAGAAAACAAAATGCAAGCAAACAACAACAGAGTGAGAATGCTATGTTGTGGTCCACACTCAGTTCCCACTGGCCTCTCTCTGGGTGTATATGGCTTTCTTCATCACTGAACAATTGGAACTGGTTTGAATCATCTCATTGTTGAAGAGAGCCATGTCCATCAGAAATGATCAGGTCTATGGTCTGTGGTTCAAATCCTACTGATTTGTAGCCTGGGGTCATTTCACCTTGTCCCAGCCTCTTTTTCAGTAAATTAATGAAGCTGAAGAAAATAATGAAACCCTGCAAACTGGGTCTATTATAATTTTATCATCTAACCTCGTCCTTTATAATAAATAATTTTGCATAATGAGGAAGAAAAAGGAAAAAATTCCAGCAAAACCAATCAACAGATTAAAAAAAAAAACTGATATATACAATGCTCCACAGCCATGGGTCCCAACATCTGCAAAAGTGGGTAGGAGATGTAATTTTTTTGTACCTTTTCTTTGAGATCAAGATTGGCCTTTATAATTTTGCCACATCCACTTTTTTTTTTTTTTTTGCTGAGGCAATTGGGGTTAAGTGACTTGCCCAGGGTCACACAGGTGGGAAGTGTCTGAGACCAGATTTGAACTCAGAACCTCCTGACTTCAGGGCTGGTGGCCACATGCACTTTTGATTATTTTATAAATAAGCTTCAGGTTCCTTATAGCTGCTGTTCTTTCTATTTACATCGATATAGTAAAAAACATTTAGGTGATATATAAATAGAATGGACAGTGTTAGACTTAAAGACAGGAAGTCCTGGGTCCAAATCCTGCCTCAGACATTTATTAGCAGTGTGATCCTGGGTGAGTTATTTAATTTCTTTTGTCCTCATTTGTAGAGTGGCAATAATATCATCTATTTCATAGTATTATTTTTTGAAGATCAAACAAAACTGCATATATAACATGCTTTATGAAACTTTAAGCACTTAAATGCTACCTATTATTATTGATTCTGCTCACTTCATTTTGCATCAGTTTATATAAGGCTTTCTATGCTTCTCTGAATTGTTCATGCTTGTTTCTTACAACACAGTAATAATCTGCTATATTCATGTATGATACTTTATTTAAATTTTTTCCAATCAGTGGATACCTACTTCATTTTCATCAACAAATATTTATTTTAAGAAATAAAATATTTATTATTATTCAAGTTCTTGTGTTTGTTGCTTCAGGGAAATGTAAATATGAATGAAACTTGATCCCCGTTCTCAAGGAAGGATAAGCTTTATCAATTCAGTTCATTGTTTATAAAGACCATGCTACATGCAAGGAATAGGGCACAGTTCTTGCCCTCAACAAGCATATATTCAGGGGCAGCTAGATGGTGCAGTAGATAGAGGACTGGCCCTGAAATCAGGAGGACCTGAGTTCAAATCCAGCCTCAGACATTTAATACTTCCTAGCTGTGTGACCCTGGGCAAGTCACTTAACCCCAATTGCCTCAGCCAAAAAGAAGAAGAGGCATGCATTCTCCTAAAGATAAAACTTCTAAATAGTAAATATAAGATATAACTTGAGGAGGGACAAAACACTAATATCGTTAATTATGAATCTAATAGATGCAATACACTGTACTAGCCACTAAAGATAAAAAATTGTCCTTATGACGATTTCAGAGAAACCTGGAGAGACTTGTATGAACTGATACTAAGTGAAATCAGCAGAACCAGGAGATCATTATACACGGCAACAACAATATTATATGATGATCAATTCTGATGGACATGGCCCTCTTCAACAATGAGATGTTTCAAACCACTTCCAATTGTTCCGTGAAGAAAGCCATATACACCCAGAGAGAGGGATATGAAATGTGGACCACAACATAACATTTTCATGATCTCTATCGATGTTTGTTTGCATTGGGTTTCCTTTCTCAGATATTTTTTGTTCATGTAGATACAATTGTTCTTGCACAGCAAGATAAGTATGGAAATATGTATACATATATTCGACTTGTCAAGTATTTTAATATAATTAACATGTAGTGGACTTCCTGCCATCAAGGGGAGGGGTGGGGAGTTGGGGGGGGG